>VRLP01004499.1:0-48012 GCA_009660295.1 Lophius piscatorius
ATTAACATTGCTGCTTTTTTGGTCATATTTTTATATAGTTATTATTATATTTTTTATTGATGCTTTTATCTGCTTTTACTTTGTAGCACTTTGAGATTTGATCCAAATGTAAAGTGCGTTATAAATTCAATGTATTATCATTGTTATTATCCAGTGTCCAGCGTCTGTTTAGCAAATGTTAACGTGTAAAACATGTCGGCGCTCAGGTTCAGCCTCAGAGGGCCTTCATTGGTCGGCGACTGTCATTTCCTGTGAAAACAAAAGGTCGCTAATCTTTTCCTCAACTCCAAATCTCGACCGTATCAAGTATTCTTTGAGCTTAAAGTTGAATCAATTCACATTGATGTGAGGAATCCTTCATCTGATGACGTTGGATGAGAAAGTTTTGGGAGTTTTAATCGTCCGTGAACGTGAAATAACTGTAAATCACAACATACATCTCTTGACTTCTTGTGAAACCCAGGCGGGTGATGCTCAGAGATTAATCTCAGCAGTGTCTCTCTGTTCTGTATGCTCATAAATAAAAAGAAGACTTCTGTTAAAGAATACAGTTTCAGCACTATTTTCCCTGATTTATGGTAAAAACATCTAATATACCAAATGATGTGCTGCTAGATATCATTTTCATTCCTGTGATATTTCAGGTGTCTGTATCTTTTTTCTGCACGGCCTGCCAAAAAAATGTCTGTTCCTCCAAAGTGCTGATTCTCCAGACGTACGAATGAAATCCATATTTTAAACCCGATGCGCGGAGGAGTGCAGACGGAGGCAAGAGGATGGAGTCTGATCTCTTGGTCCAGAGTCTGGTGTGCATGGTTTGATGTGGGTGGGAATAGAAATCTGGCGAGGGTCACTGAGAGGTGAGCGTAGAAGGTTGAAGGGCGCAGGAGGAGAGGCCGGAATGATGGACGGTTAGGAAATGAATCTCTGCGAATCCACGGATGAGAGAAACGCCACAAAAGGCTGCAATATGGAGTTTTTTTCTTTTTTCTTTTCATTTTGGTTTGTGTTTTCAGTGAAGATATGGGTGAGGAGATAACTGTTGACAGAATGAGAAGCCACAAGCCTTCCTCTCTATGTTGGTGTGTGTCTGTGTGTGGAAAGTAGGTTTTAAACACTTCACAAGTCATTAGTTAACGTTTATAAACGACTTATAACATTTATCAGTGTGGGTCACTATTTGGCAATATGGAGTTAGTAGTACATATAGGTGTGGTCACGATTTGGCAAGTCTTAGTTCTTGTATACCCTCTTTATTTCAAGAGTGGTAGCAGTTTATTAATCCCATAGCAAGAGTCAGGTCTTATACCCTTTACGTGTAATGAGTTATAACAGCTTATTAATGATTTGTTAAGTGTTTACAACTTAATTAGTAAACTATATCCAACGCCCTTAGAAATCGTGGATAAGGGCAGTCTTATTGTAAAGTGGTACCAATTTGGTTACCACTTCACAATAAGACTACAGTTTTATAAAAGGTTTATAAATGGTTTAAATGGGTTACAAAGTACGTTGTAAACACTTTATAAGTAAGTTCTCAACGTTTATAATGCTAATGACATTTATCAATGTGGGTCACTATTTGGCAATATCAAGTTAGCAGTCCAGATATGTGTGCTCACTATTTGGCAAGCATCTGGTATCTGAATTCATGAATTGTAAAATTTTTACAACTAAATTAGTCAACTGCGTCAAAGCCATTAATAAATCCTTAATAAGGGGAGTCTTATTGTAAAGTGGTACATAAATTTGTTCGAACAACATCAACGCTAATAGATGAGAGTTGTTTGTTATTGACGAGCAAAGCCTGACCTTGTCATAAGTGCATTTGTTGCTCTTCACTGATGAGCATGATTGGCTGTGATATAATTTATAAAACTGTTTATTTCACTTATTGGTTTATTTATGGGTTTTTAAAAAGGAGCGTTCTTTGGCGTTAGTCGGCGGCAGGTAAGATATCGGTCGCCTCTTGTTTGTCTGACCAAAGTCTAGACCCCAATAAAATCTTCTGTGCTGATGATGAGTGATGATTTCACATCAAACACTCAGAGTTTCTAGGATAACTCAATTTGGAGAATATTAATATTATTATTTGAAGAGGTCAGACAATTTCCTGTTTGCTCAAGGGTCAGACATTCCTCAGTTGGGGTTATTAACGCTCTGTTGAATGTCCCATTCTGCATGAGCAGGTTCTGGCTTTCAACTCAGAATTCTGACTTCAAACGCAGAATTCCAACTTCAAACTCAGAATTCCGACTTTTTCATGATAAATTTAATTGTCGTAAGTCAGAATTTCGAATTGAAAGTCAGAATCTCACCCACCCACACGTGGGCCTAATCCTCTTCCGTGCTCTAACCGTTGCCAGGCTGATTTTTTCGTGTTTCATTGCCGGTCATCGTTTTATTGCTTTTCACGGCCGTAAAAGCGTTGGCTCTAAAACTTAATGAAACTTCCCGGTTACCTCGCTGCACAGCACATCATTAAAGAAAATGAAAATATTGACGATAAATAAATGATTGAGATTACTTTTTTATTGCTCATCCGCTGCCTCACAAATAAGTCTGGAGCCGTGGTCGTGACTTTGCAGCACAGACACACCTTTGGATCCACGACTATAACCGAACTCCGACCCCATATGTTTTTGGGTTCAGGACTATAAATCAGCGTGTTACAGAGAAGAGATAACTGACAGGTCATAGATGACACCAAACGTCCACATAAGGAACATCAAACTGTATTTTATGGCCGAGGAATGGTTCAGAAGTGGCTTCAGTCTCCAGAGGGTTAACCCTAAAAGTCACCTCTGATCTAGGAGGAGTTTAATAACCTCACTCTCTTTACCGCATACTTTTATTAAGCCTCTACGCAGAGTGTGGAGTGTGTGTGTGTGTGTGTGTGAGAGAGAAAGAGAGAGAGACATAGAGACAGACAGCGAGAGAGAGAGAGAGATATCTAACATCCTTATATGAACCTTTCCAGTGTGAGAGTGAGGAGGGAGAAAATAGCGAGGAGCCCCACCCGGGCCATTCTGGAGGAAATGACCTCACTGAGGACTTTATTCAGCAGCTGTAAAGGATGGAGGAAGAATTTTTCGGACGTGAGGATAAAAATTTATGAAATAAAATATGGTGTATGATAAAATATGATGCTCCGCTGCGGAAAAACTCTGGACTTTAACATGACGAAAATGTTGAGAGAATGACATTTAGCGGCGGGTTAATCAGAGCAAGGCAGCCAGGGAGGTGGTGAAACGCCCATCATGACATTTACGATAACCTTTTCCTGTGACTTTTTGAAAAGGGTTAAAACCACGGAGACGGAAAGATGGGGTTGTGTTGGGTCCTCCCCATTAATCAAACTGCGATGTCACTGGGCCACAGCCTCAATGCAACTTCTCCTCTCACTCATTAAGAAGTGAGGAAGAGGAGGAGGAGGACAGGGCCGCATGCATAAAGCATTCACGAGTGCATGGTGAAGCTATGGGTGAAAAATGTCAGCTATTTGACTGAACCTGTTTATAATACGACCCAGTGGCAGCACCAATATGCTAAAGAGTAAGGGACCAAGGATGGAGCCCTGTGGGACGCCCACGGGTCAAAGGAGCCACTGAGGAGGAGGCCTTAACCACGGCTATTGAGAAACCCTTATTCAACAAGAAGTTGTTGTTTTTTTGGCATATTTAAGCGTGTGAGGACTTAAGTAAACAGAATTATGGAACTAGACAGAACCAAAAAATGTCTAATGGCGGTCAAATCGTTTTTTTTAAACATACTTTACACAAAAGTTGAGGTTATCTAATGAATCTAATTAAAATGGACTATTTACGATATAATTTCTTAAGTCCGGAGCCACAAGGAGAGAGAGAGAGAGAGGCAATGGATGGAGGACGAGCAACACTAGATCCAAGGACTCAGTCAACGGGAGTTTGCCGGTGCCACCAGAAACACCAGTTGGACTGAGATGTGGAAGATTCCTCAAGCCAGCTTAAGCTTCCTCATCAAGTCTACTTATGACACGTCCCTAGTCCCAGTTACCTGAGTCTGTGGAACGGCACCGCCCAAAATTTGCATCTCCGTGGTGTTTCCAACCCAAACCTGCAGAACATCCTCTCCAGCTGCAAAACGGCACTGGCTCAGGGTCGGTACAATATTTCCATTAACTCTCATCTTATCCGTAACCCTCGCCTCATCTGAGCGAGCCGATGGCTTTTATTTCATCTTCTCTTAAAGGCTCATCAAATATCTTTACTTATTGGTGCTCCGAATAAACAGAATAGCGATCCAAACGAACGAAAGCGTCTCCTCCAACATCCAAAGGAGTTTTCTCCGACAACAATGTGCCGCTGACATTTAGCAATGGCCGTCTCCCGCCGCAGCTGAGCAAACATTCTGAGGATGTCAGTCCCTAAAGTCGGTGAAGCACGGTCAAATGTTGGAATACCTGACCTCAGACGGGAGAATTAATGGACTGTGGGAAATGTTAATGCTGGGGTTTATAGTCCAAAAGGGTTTTTACCCATTGACCTTTACAATTCTAGCAAAGCGCATTGCCAAACATGAAACTTAACATTTCCTGCGACAACAATTTTGATGGAGTTTCAAAAGGCGAGTCCTCTAAAGATTATTCAGTGGAACCGGCCGAGCACATGGGGCAAACTTTAGTACGGCACTCAAGTACGATTCCACGTATTACTATAACGCTATTTTAGTAAAAAATATAAAGTTTAAATGTAGATAAAAAAAATAAGAATTTGTGAAAATAAGAACAGGTTAAAACATATTTGAAGATGAATTCGGAGGAAGTTTTTCTGAAGCCAATAAATATGATAAAATCAGATGATGAAAACAGGAAAATGAACGAGATGGAAGGCTATAAAAACTATATATATATATATATATATAAAAAAAAGAGATCAAAGCAGAGAGCATTTAAAAACAATAGGAACAAGTTAAAGGCTGTTGGAAATAGTTACTTTTTATATATAGTAATTAGACCTAAGAGTGTTACCATGCAGTAACTCTGAGTATCACTCAGTCCGCTATAATATAATAATAATAATAATAATAACTTATATAGCACCTTTCAAAAACAACGTTTCAAAGTGTTTTTCAATGAGGCATGACAGAAATAAAACCACGAAACCACGCTAAACAGAACCCCCCCCCCCAGAATGAAACAGAAAATTAAGGATGAAACATTAAAACATAAAGGAGATATAAAATATAAAAGCATTTACTTTATGCTACGTACTTGTATAAACATTTCCACATCATTGCTCTATTTTAATACACTGAGTAAATCCACACTTTTTCTAGTCGCAGCGCAGAATTTCCCAGAATTCCTCGGCTTCACTGAGTTTTTTTGCAATTCTTCCAAGCTGAGAAAAGGAAATAGATTTCTGTCGGTTAGACCGGTTCTGATCAGGTAGAGCAGTTGGTCTAATGAGGCCGGTTTCAGACAAACCATCATGTTTGATGTGAAGTTTTTGCACCTCCTCTGGGTGACTCTTTGACTGTTGGACCTCAGCGACTGTCATTACTCATAAAGAAAACACCTGGAGGGAAGGTATAGCGGCACTCCAACCATTTACACACAAGGATCTTTGCTTATGCAAACCTGTTGGAGTGCAACTCTCTCTTCCCTTTTCACAACAGTTCATTTGCATATGGGTTAGTCCACCGGTTCAGCCCAACGATGGGCGGGGCTTAAGTCAACGTCTCATGCAACTGTTTCCAGTGGAAAGGCTTAAAGTAAAGGTGAGTACTAGAAATAGGAACTAGCATGCCACATTATTATATAGCTGTTGTTCTCCATGGTGAACAACAGCTATATAATAAATACACCAGTCGGGTTTGGACCTTGAATGATGCAACAGGCTTATAATCTGTGAGATGTAACCTGGTAGCAAAAGACCTTCAGTTCAGACATCCCAGATGAGGGAACCCCACATCTGATTTTTCATGACTATTTTCATCAATTTTGATAAAGTTAGAGTCATAAGAATATGAGGAGATGTCAATATTTGTCGCCTTATTCCTTCCAGACCGTTAGACCAAAACTCAAGCTTTTGGTAAATTTGAATCCTTATGGCTTCAACGTGTCGATAATCAAATTTGAAGTCAATCAAGTCAAAAAAAGGAGGAGGAGATGATTAAAATACAGCTACTAGAAACGGCAAAAAGCGCCTTAAACTCTTTTCTCCCCATCCACAAAGCAAAAGAAGGTGGTTGTAAAAAGAAAAATGGATCAAAATACGTTTTATGGAAGAAGTTTCAAAGAATTAGAATTTCCTGTCGATTATTTCATGAATAATGGAAATAGGCTTTCCAGAATTAACCCTCTCACATCTTACCTGATGAAGGTCAACTGAATCTTGTAAAAAAGAAACGTCCGCAGTTCTATCTCCCAATTGGTTTAACGACCTTGTATTACCGCACTCGTGTTATTAAAGAAAATTTCTCTGCATTAATGTCACTGCAAAGGTACAGAACGATTAAACTGAAACGAGCCTGACTCACAAGCCCCCCCCCCCCCCCCCCCCCCCCCCCCCCCCCCCCCCCCCCCCCCCCATCCCGTGGCTCTCAGCCGCGAGCCCATTAGTTTCTTGGTGAAGGTGGAAGTATTTTAAAACGGGTCATAACACGCATAAAAAGGATGTTTAATTTTCCAAAACAGCTGGTCAGGGTAGTTCTGAACTAACATTACTCAAACCTGAGTATAATGCGTTTCATGGGGATTCATTTCGGCTGCAGGTTCGTTCCCCTGGTGAGTATTCGCCGCAGTATGACGGTGTACGTGGCGCCGAGTCAAAACAAACTGGAGCACCCACGTTCATCATAATAAAGTCGCCCGTCGTCCGAGCGCGGCGAAGCAGCTCAGGGCTGCGTTTTTTAATAGTTCTTTCTTCCGCCGTGTAGTACATCAATATATATTAGGCTATGGGTAAACAGGAAATGCCGGAAAATTAAACAAACTAGGTCCGTGCTGTTGTCCAACACAAGTCGCCACTTCCCTTTGTTGTATAAGGAATCCCCCCGACGGAACTCTTAAAGTTAAATGTCAAATTATGTCTATGTAGAAAAAAAAGAAAAAAGAAAGCTCCCTCTAGAGGGCACAGTATGAACTATCCGAGGGAAATACGATACATGACGGAATTTCTCCAGTGGATTCATGTGTACCAAATTTCGGCTACATCGGACGACCGGTTGAGAAATTATCGCGGAAAAACTTTTGGAGATAAAGCTCCGCCTAGTGTCAGAAATATACAACCCACCTTTTCCAAATCAATTCAGTTCTTCCTTGTACTAAGAGCTGTTGGATATAACATTTGAAAATGTTGGACTGAAGATCCCCCTAGTGTCTGAAAGGTACAACCGATCTCTCCCAAACTGAATCCAATTCTTCTTCCCGCTAAGGTCTATGTTGGGACAAAATTTGAAAATAATCCATGAAATAGTTTTTGAGTTCTGCCTGGGAAAAAGGTTTTTCTAGATAAAAACTCCCCCTAGTGAGGAGAATATGAACAACTAGAGTAAAGAAGGGCATTTACAATTTCAATTTACAAGAATCTCCACAAGTTGATTCATATCAACCTAATTTAGACTAAATGAAATCAAGGATTAAATAGCCATGTCTGAAAAACTGTTTTTTTGTAAAAAAAAAAAAGAAAGAAAGATAAAAACTCCCCCTAGTGAGTAAAATATGAACCACTAGAGTAAAATATGAACCACTAGAGTAAAATATGAACCACTAGAGTAAAATATGATATTTCCAAGACAGATCTTCTCAAGATGATTCATATGCACCGAGTTTGGACTAAATCGGACCAACAACTGAGAAATAATGGCCGGAAATTTTTTGCCGATAAAGCTCCCCCTAGTGTAAGAGATATCCAACCGACCTTCCCCAACAATCAATCCAGCACTTCCTTGCACTAAGGTCTATGTGGGTATAAAGATCGAAAAATTATCCATTGAAGTATCGCGCTGATACGAAAATATCATAATATCCCCCGACTTTTGGGGGATTTTATGGGTGCAGGTTCAAACACGGCACCTGCACCCATGAACCGGGCGTTATGCAAGAGAGAAAAAAAACATTGCAGCCATCGCTTTAACAACACGTAACACATTAACCGCCGCCTCATTTGCATCAGCAGCCGTCTTAAATGTGCCGCTGAGTACGGCGCCGCCCTCCTGGAGATCGGCAGAATTGGGAAAAAACAAGGAATTGGGAGTCCACCGGGAATCCAGGCCAGTTTTCTAGATTAGAGGGGGATCCTCTTAAAAGGCGTGGAGCAGACATGGATACTCTGTGTCATTCCATCCTCCTCCTAGAACATCTCCGCTGAGACCACTGACTTCGCTGGGATCCACTTTCTCCAGATAAACACACAGAGAAAGAATAGAACACATCCAAGACGCTGTTGTTTGTGATTGAGGGGGACGAAGGGAGATTTAGGTGTCACATGTTTGTCGAAACAAGAGAAGCTATCAGTTCCAACCACTCGCTTTAATCTGTGGTGGGCGGTCCGCCACACACGTACTCATGTCTACACGGGACCGCGGTGGATACTCCGTGGCGCGGACGCTGAAGTTTCCCCGGTAACGCCGTTTTTACTTCCACGCAGTCGCCGATGGATACAAACGTTCAGACCTTCATAAACGTAAACGCACAACAACACTGTCTCATATATGTATAAATATATATACACCGATCAGCCATAACATTATGACCAATGACTGTTAAAAAAGAAGAAGTATTTAAAATAATAATAATAATAATAATAATAATAATGATAATAGGAATAATGCTGCTGGCTCTGACAGAAATGTGTCAGAAAATATAAAGGGGGGCACGTGGTTTTAATGTTCTGGATGATTAGAGTACATACAATCTCTAAACAGCAGCTGCTCCAGTGCCTGAATTCACTGGAGACACATGGAACACACAACATCACAAACACACACATACACAGCAACACACACAGACACGCCAACACACACATATACACTAACACACATACACAGATACACAAACACAGACACACTAACAACCAGACATAAACCAACACAGACAAAGACACACACACACACACACACATACACATCAACACACACAACACACAAATATACCAATCAACAAACACAGACACACCAACACACACACATCAACACACAGACAAACACACACACATACACACCAACAACCAGACATAAACCAACACAGACAAAGACAAACACACACACAGAACAACACACATACACATCAACACACACCAACACACAGACAAACACACACCAACACATACACTCAGAAACACCAACACACAAACCAACACACAGACACACAAACACATACACAGACCAACACACATACATATACACATACATACATATCAACACACACAAAAACACAAATCAACAAACACAAACACCCACACACACACACTCTCACAGACGCATGCATGCACCCACACACACACTCTCACACACGCATGCATGCACCCACACACACACTCTCACACACGCATGCATGCACCCACACACACACACTCTCACACACGCATGCATGCACCCACACACACACTCTCACACACACATGCATGCACCCACACACACACACTCTCACACACGCATGCATGCACCTACACACACACTCTCACACACGCATGCATGCACCCACACACACACACTCTCACACACACATGCATGCACCCGGGGCAACCTCGAGGGGTAACCTCATTTTGAGTCTGTTATGTACTGAACAGACATCAGCTGTTAGATCAAACTCAGAGGGATTAAAGAAACGGCACAATAGTTATTATTAAGATATTTGTTCATAAAAATAAGAGCAGAAACATTTTCTCCATGTCGGCCTCTTCTTCAGGACATCACTTGACTTCAGTGGGGATAAATTTGGCTTTGGTGAAACGACATTCAAAAATGAGGAGAGTCAAAAACAGCATCCTGCAGAAATCAACACAAAAATAATCTAATAATAATAATAAAAAGAAGAAATTCATCTAACAAGAGGAATGTGTCAATATATTTACAACCAAACTAATACAGCACAAACATCTGGGTCAATAACTGGAGGAAACGATCTCAGGGCAAATTTACAACATCAACTGGCTCATTATTCCGTTTTTCAACAAGAATCCTGTGTGAGGAGTGAGACTGTAACATCCACACACTCAAACACACACACACACACACACAATCACACAATCACACAAACACACACACAAACAAACACACACACACGCCCAAATGCACACAAACACACCCACACAAACACACACACACGCCCAAATGCACACAAACAAACACACACACACACACACACAAACAAACACACACACACACATGCAGATTGAAAAACCAGGAGATCTGGGTCTGACAGAGATCGCCAGGGAAACAAGCATCACCCACAGAACCACAGAACCTAAGCTAACTCTTAGATGTGAGCTGTTTTTCCTGCAACCCCCAATCCCCTCACTCACTCACCCACCCATCCTCTCACTCACCCATCCCCTCACTCACTCACTCATTCACCCACCCGCTCGCTCACTTACTCATTTCTCATCCCCTCACTCACTCACTCACTCATGCATCCCCTAACTCACTCTCTCACTTACTCATTCACTCACTCACCCATTCGCTCGCTCACTTACTCATTTCTCATCCCCTCACTCACTCACTCGCTCACTCACTCATTCACCCATCCCCTCACTCACTCACTCACTCGGTCACTCACTCACTCACTCTAACCTCTTTCTCTGCAGACCCTCCCCAGGTAGCTTAACCGCCTGGAGGCTGAGGCTGAAGTCTTGATCTCACAGCAGCACCAACAGATGCTGAGAACTTAACATTCCCCCCAAATCTACTCTTGGGTCATTTCAGAATCAATTATGCAGACAGGAGGGGCCCGGTAGAGCGAAGGTAGAGCGGCATCATGGGGGATATAAGGTGATCGATCCCTCCTTCAGCGACACTAAACATCTCAAGAGGGAAGGAGGACCTGCTCCGGCCCTCGTGGCAGATTAGTGAAACATCAATCCGCTGCAGGTGCCGCGGCGGCGCAACGTGAATCCTCCTGACAAACTCTTGATTTAAGAACTTCCTGCCGAAGAATGAAAAGCGTTTACTCCAGAAGTGGATGGAAAGGCCACCGGGAGGAAAACACGCAGACGGAAAAGCAGCCGGATCAGCTGAAGGTCCATCCAGCTGCCTCCGCGCCGTGGCTCCACAGACTCCACATGGATTTTTCATGAAAATTTATAGGTCTGAAGCAGATGACCGTTTCACCGCCTGCAAATTCCGGGCAGATATATGAAGCCTATTCTGGCTTGAGGCGGGTCAGGAGGCGTTCCAGCATCAATAATTCATACATCTCACTCTCTCTCTCTCTCTCTCTCTCTCTCTCTCTCTCTCCCTCTCTCTCACTGTGTGTGAGAGAGTGAGAGAGCTGATGTTGTTTCATGTGTGACCAATCAACATAAAGGGCTTGTTTTTGTTTTTTTTTCATATTCCAACCTCCATTTATTTCAACCAAAAAAAGAGATCAGGGTTAAATCCACTAAACTCAAATACAAAAATAAGGGACTCAAATTGAAATCAATACATTTCACACACACACGTCCAGTGCCGTGGAGCAGGATGACAACATTGTGAAGATGACAGTATCTCTTGTTATGGCGAAACCAGCCCGAAGGCTTTGTTCAGGCGTGGATCTGTCAGGTCTGTGATTCAGAGATTGGATCTGTGGTATGGTCGGTCCCGGACTCAAGCTACCAGTAAAAAAATAGAAGGGAGACTTTGGGAGAGCCATCCCGGTATCTTTCACCCCCTCCCTCCCTCCCTCCCTGCCTGCCTCCCACCCTCCCTCCCTTTCCCGGTCTCACCGTCTGGTCTTGCCGCAGAGGGCGCCCCACACCGAGAAGGGGGGCCAATCCCATTAATCCGAGAAATTAAAGAGAAAACCAAACCGAGCCGTGTGAGATGTCTGGGCTTTGTCGAGGTGATTTCGCTGTTCTGAGTAATGGGTTTAGTCGAGTCGTGGGTCCCACACAGCACGAATAGAATCTGGAGGGGCGTTGTCTGTTTATATGGCTGCTCTCTCTCTCTAACTCTCTCTCTTTCTCTCAAGCGCTCTCTCTCTCTCTCTCTCTCTCTCTGTTTTTTTTTTTAACACATTGTGATGGAAATTCCACAGATCACATGTGGTCCGGACCCAATCCGGGGTCCATCCGGATCAGACATTCCAACGTCAACAGGTCCCTGTATGCCTGTGCGTCCGTGTGCTTGTGCGCGCGTGCGTTCATGTGTGCGCAAAGGAAAAAACGTGCGTCCTTGCGCGTTTTGGCGAAACGAGGCAGCGGGAGTAAAAGGGGTGGAGATGAGCTGATATCAAACGGAATTCCTGATCACTCCTTGCCCCCGTTAACCAAAGAGAGCTCTTTGAGAATTCCACTGGCGTCCACGCGCCTCCTCTCCCGGATCATGTCCTCCAGGCTGCGAAAGACCAGCGTGTGCACCCCACTGCCGCTCAGGTGCACCTTGAGGAAATACTGCTGCTCCGCCGAGTGCGCCTCACCCCCAGCTTTGAACTCCCGTTTCCCGAAGCGGCACCAGGCTGCGAAACTTTCCGAGTTGGTCCAGCATATCTCCCCGCTGCTCAGGCCCAGGTGTCCCACCGCGTTCTGCATCACTAGGTCGGGGGGAAGCGGCCGGTACCGGTAGCGATTGTTTACTATCCTGCCGCGGCGGCCGCTACTGATCTCGATCAGGCTGTCTTTGCGGATCTCGCCCTTGTGCAGATGAATGACCCGGTCGTCCTGCTCGTAGATGGCCCAGTGGGGGGCTTGTGCGGTGGCCACCAGCTCCAGCAGGTCCCCCGGTTTGCACATTGTCAGCAAAGTTTTGGCCGAGTACACCTTCAAGTCCTCGTTCTCCCGCAGCTTGGAGAAGATGCATTCCTGGGAGCAGAAGGCGGAGTACTCAACGTCGCTGACCGAGAAGGGGCCCTCCTCTGTCGGGCTGTGGTCCTTGGTAAAGCCGCAGTCGGACGGAGTGCGGTCGTCCACCTCCTCCTCTTCGTCAGAGAAGAAGTAAGCGACGCCGACTCGAAGCTCGTCCTTTTCCAGCCCGGACGGATCCCCCGTGGGCAGTTCGCTGTAGCTGAGGTGGGTGATCCGATCCAGTTGATTTCCCATCAATGAACTGGCAAGGCAGAGGCATGGACTGCGGTGTCTGCAGGTGGGGAGGGCAGGTGGAGGGGTGCGAGGCATGGACGGAGAAATGGGGAGAGATGGGTCAGTACAAACAACCTTCATTAAGGGGGAAAAAAGAGAGAAGGAAGGAAACGATCAGCTGCATTCGCAGATCGATTCGCTCAACAGATGAGATAGAAGGGAAAGAAAAACACTCCGCGTCCGAGGAAGAAGAGAAAGAGGAGGAAGAGGTGTCTGCTGTTACCGAGAGCAAAGAGCGCACTAAGACAATCAATGATCCGGTGCCCTTTGCTCCCTCCGCACAATTAGTCAATCATTAATTCCGCAAACAGCCAGAGGCTTCCGTGCAGGAGAAACCAAGAGAGGAGGAATGAAAGGGGAGGAGAGGGAAAAATAAATCAGAGTTTAGGAGATGTTCGAGGGTGAGAGCAGAGAGAGAGAGAGAGAGAGAGAGAAGCTGTGCGTAAAATCAAGTCTCTGCGCGCGAGGCAAAGGGAAGAGAAAGTGCAGAAAGAAGCGGATACCTGTGTGCTCCAAAGGCAACTTCTTAAATCTCCTTGTGTTCCATAAGTTCGGAGGCTGTCGGTCCTCTTCTGCCCCTTCTTTCTCCTCTTTTCACTTCACGCGCTCATCTGCCACTCCACGCACCGGCGGCTCTGGCTGTCGTGCGCGTCGGTACATCATTTCTTGGAGGCACGAGCTCCGGTTTAAGTACCACGGAGAGCTCCGCCCCGGCGGACGCGCTCCGCCTTCCGCCGATCCTACTGGCGCGCCGTCACGGCTCCATTACCGGAGGTCCAATTGGAGCCGCGGAGGAACATTCCCCACGATAGGAGAACCCAATGAGGGCGTCGGTAGGCGGCTGTTACCGTGGACATGCTTGTTGTTGTGAGCAGGCGGTGGGATTCTCTCCATGATGAGGATCCGAGGCTGTTCGCGCAAGTTCAAGGCTGCAGTCGTCAGCGATTACGCGCGCATCTCCAGACGCGCGTGCGAGAGAGGCTCGAGTTTTATCGCGCCCTGATGTGCGATAAACATTTATACTGTTTAAAAAAAACAAAAAAACAAACTACTGCACTCTTATCCTGTGTCTCAGTGTGGCAAACACGCCCCCACCCACCGCCCCCTGTCCTCCAGCTCCCACGTGTACCGTGGCAATTAATTCCACATTCTTTACTACATCTACAGGAGGGGGGGGCAGGTGCGTGTTCCTGCGCGCGGAAGCAACAAAACAAAAGGAGTCCACTGGGAGATTAATACACACCTAATAATATTTCACTCCGCACCGATGTTGTGCCTGGCAATAAATATGAGTGAGATGAAATTCAAATCGAATTTCAGGACCGCGGCTCACTTTTGAATTCTTAATATATCGAATACTCGCCCCGGTGTGTTTGTAACGGTATACGTGAGTATCTGAGTATCCAGAGTCTGCAGTCGTGCCTCCTCCTTCATCAGCACTGCCCAGAGATGATAGCCATCTTAACATTTACATCAGATCTCTCTCTCTCTCTATCTCTCTCTCTCGCTCTCTCTCTCTCTCTCTCTCTCTATTTTATTTCTCTTCTTCTTTCTTTTTTCCGGAGAGCCCCATCAGAGAATCCCTCCCTGATGCTTGGAAATTGAAACTCTCCAGTTGCTGATACATAATAGTCCCTTTTTCTTTGTCTCCACTGGTGGAAGGCAGAGGGGACGGTGTTATTTTTTCAGCAGGTAAGATATGATTGTGTAGATTTACACACACACACAAGCAGCCTACACACATATATACACACCCACACACACACACATGCCTGTATGTACACAAACACTGAGCGTAAAATACCAAACACAAATAAATCCTTTCACTCTTGCAGCTCTGAAACTGCTGAAAATATCAGATACATGCCACCCCAGGCAGAGCAAACACAAAGAGAGCTGTGCTCATAGCTGCAAGGATAACTTTGTATTTGTCCTTTGTGTGTGCGTGTGCGTGTGTGTGTGTGTGTATATATGTGTGTATGTGTGTAGGCTGGTTTTCGGCATTAACTCTCTTAAATGTTGGTCCGATTTGCACCAAATATGGTGAATATTGAATCGACTCTAGGAGATGAATCTTGTAAATATCGTATTTTTACTCTGGTAGTTCATATTTTTGCTCACTAGGGGGAGCTTTCTCTACAAAAAAAACTCTGTTTTCCAGACATAACTTAAAAACTATGTCATGGCTCATTTTCAATTTTTAAACCAACAAAGACCTTCGCGTGAGGAAGAACTGGATTGATTTCAGGAAAGGTTGGTTGTTGATTGCGGACAGTAGGGGGAGCTCTACCTCCGAACTTTTTTGGGGTCATAATTTCTCAACCATGTGTCCGATTCAGTCCAAATTTAGTGCCTATGAATGGAATCATGGAGATCCATCTCGTATAAATCACATTTTACTTTACTGTGGACATAATTTCACATTCAATCTGAAGAGCTGAGTCAGGGGGATGGATAGTACAACGCAGGGGATTTACTTTTAGGGGAATTACCATTGCTCTTGGGGAAGACAACATAGGCCTAGTTTAAAATTTGTAACGCGTGTTAAATCAGGTTTCCTTTACTTTTGTCGAATTTAGTTTTAAGATCCACAATTTAGTAAGAGACACACATAGAAATAGAACAAACCAATATCAAAAACTCTATGTTTATATATGTGTATTTATATATATGTATGTATATATTCATGTTTGTATTTATATATATGTATGTATATATTCATGTATGTATATATTTATATATATGTATGTGTACATATGTATATGCGATGGAAGCAGCTCCTCAGGTTGGTGTGACTCCCACCTCTAATCTACCGTGAGATTAATGTAGATTCCTTCAGAGGCAACACCTTCCTTCGACACGCACACACACTGTATTTACAGTCCCCCTCTCTCTCTCTCTCTCTCTCTCTCTCTCTCTCTCTCTCTCTCTCTCACACACATGATCATACATGCAGCTGGAGTAATAATAAAGCAGTGTGAGGACAGCACTGGAATAAATACTGAGACAGGCTGATATTTCACCCCCACCAATAAATGGACATGTCCCCGTGTCCCTAACTGTTAACTGAATCATATAGATTAAAGCTTTGCACCATGCAGATCAAACACACCGACACGCACACACACACACACACATTCGGCCGTACGCACATTTGTGCACAAACGTATTCAAGCATCCATATGTCCGCCGTCTGTCCGTCCATCTGTCTCACTGGCTGATTGATGGACTTTCATGCGAACCTGCACAATCCCACAGACGCTGGTGGCCGTCCATACGTCCACGCTCGTTCTCTGGGTCCCACCGCTGCTGCCCGAGCTCTCACTGACTGTGTGGTCCACATGGCTTTGGCGTCTACCTGCATTATAGAGGGTGTGTCTTCGGAGAGGCAATGAATACATTCTGAACATCCAGCCATTTAATCCTGGAGGAAGAAAGAAAGACCTCCTGTCTTCATGCATGAGTTTATATGTTAGTGCTGATGTCAGCACACAGGAGGAGATAGCATGTCATGTCAACAGTTTAAAGACCTGTATCATCTCTTCCTCATCTTTTTGTGTTGGCGGTATTTCAGCAGTCACTCCTCTTAATCTCTATTCCGGAGGTGTCCTTCCTGTAGAAAGAGGGAGAATACTATACAAGATTTTTTTCGGTGCCACAATATCGATCCTGCCGTTAAAATCATATTTTTTACTTGTGCCTTTGCAGGGAGGGAAGAGAGCCAGGGTTAGCTACAGAGCGATGTCGGGGTCCAAAAAAGAAAAGAGAATTATTCTCATCACTTGTGTACAGAACAAACCTGAGGCCATGGCCTGTTCTAAGGCATAAAAGATGTTGTGGCTGATATTTGCTGGGTTTGTGTCCAAAGGTATGATTCAGCCGTCGGTGAACCTTCGTCTGCAACTAATCGAATCTGCTGCTCCGTGTTTTTCCTGCTCTGTAGGAACACACAGGATTCGGTGATGCGGGGAAAACCCCCGGTAGAGATTCGTCGGAATATCTTCTACTGATAATAAAGGGAATACTAGAAAGAGCACCCAGAGGACAAACCTCCACCCACACACAGCGGTACCGGAGGTTTGAGAGAAATCCATGCAGATTCCTCCATTAATGTCTGAGTTATCGCCAGCCTCTAAATCTACTGACAACTCCAACAAACTCTCTGAGTATCTCTTAAATACTACTGTGTAGCCGCTTGTCTCCTGTGCCTTCCACTTCAGCATCTCTGTTCAGCCTACTGAGCCTCCAGCTCCACCCCTAAAGAAACATCACAAGAATCGTAGGAACAAATACACCAATAGCTAAATTGTGATGCATCTAATCAAAATTGCTTTTTGTCACCTCCCCCAAGGAAGAAGGTTTTGTTTTCACCTGCATTTTATTTGTCTGTTTGTTTGTTTGTGTGCAAGATCACGGAGAAACTACAGGACGGATTTGAATGAAACTTAACCCAAAGATCGGTTGTGTCATATCCTAGATGTGACTAAATTTCGGTGCATTTTGCAGCATTTAAAATAATATAAAATAAAATAATAAGCAGTTTGGAGTAGTGACGTCTTAATGCGACTATTGCTGCCTTTGATCCTTTTATTCCTTTGATTTTCCTTTTAGGGTGGAGCTGGGGGCGCAGTGGGCTGAACAAAGACGCTGAAGTGGAAGACGAAGGTGATAATGTAGAGAGAGCATGTAAGAGATACTCAGAGAGCTTGTTGGGAGTCGTCGGTGGATTTAGAGGCTTGCGATAACTCAGACATTAATGAAGAGATCTGCATGAATTGTTCCCTAACCCTGAGGTGCTGTTGTGTCTTGGAATAGGTTTGGTGCTCTCTAAGTGCCTTTCCTATATTTATCTTGTTTTATTTTATATAAAATAGGTAACGTCACCAAAATATAATCACTTTTAGGATATGCCAAAACCCAGCTGTAGGTTAAATTTCATGCGATTCTTGTATCTGTGACATAATGTAGATAATCGAGACAAATAAAAGCAGAACAGCAGGTGAAAGAAGTTGCAACTCCATCATCAACTCTGCCACAAATCTCTCTTCTGACCGTGAGTCTTGGTACAATATGAAAAAAAGCCGAAATGCTGCATGAAAAAAGTCACATCTGTACATAGCTTGAAGCATGTTGTTGTCATTTATCCTCTTTAATGGTTTTCCACATCGCAGATAAACTTGTCAGTGGCCCGACTCTCGGTTTTTATAAATTTTAGGACGGATGATTGATCGCTTTGAGGCATGTGGGCACTCAAGGAAAGATATTATATAAATAAAAATAAAATAAAAATATGATGCCATTTGTTGAAAAAACTCTGCTTGAAAGCAATTATACCTTCCAGCGTCCGAGCCCAACGCAGGTTCTCCCAGATGGTAACCATCAACATCATCATCACGTCTATAATCACCTCCAAAACCTTCCAGTGGGTTGATATTAGCCGAACAGAACACGGTCTTTATCCCTGCACGAACGGGGAGCCATTAAGGGAATGTCTGCCCGGTTAAACCAAAGAAGCAGTCGCACTTAATAAATCCACGCTGCCACAATTTCCAAAGAGTGAAAACTGTGTTTTTCAAAACACATTTATTCAACCAATGGTTTGAAGTTTTGTTGACAAGTAAATGTCTCTCCTCCTTCCTCAGAAACACGGTTAGTATCTTCCTCAAAGGCATTTGAGTCTTTATCAAGTGCTCCTCACCATAGTCAGTGTTTCCTCACTATCTGGATTAGATTCTGTTTCTACATGCAAATACAAGAGAGATTCTTTTTCTGCTGTTTTTCCTTTACTAACATTTCTAACTTTTCTAACCTTGCAGAAGAGACTAGCGGCTTTTGCCTCTGTAATATATGCGGCCGTCAAGTGCATACTTCAGACATGCAGGAATTTTCTTTTTTTAAATGATTAAGCGGCAAACGTTAATATTTTAAGCCTTCGGCGCCCTCAACAAGATTGAGAAAAAAACTGCGGTAAAATTATTCCTCTACATATTTTATTCCTTCAGGGCTTTTATTCATTTAATAATATCGGTCACTCTAAATCTGCCAAAAATTAAAAAATCGTTCGGCTAAAGATTTTTTTTAACAAATCAGACATATATACTGATTTCATGATGAAATTTTGAATTTCATGGAAAATAAGTCAGGACTTATTAGGACTTTTTCTAGTAGCTCCTCCTGGGTGGGTTCTCCCCAGGGCTCCATCCTTGGCCCCTTACTCTTTAGCATATATACATGCTGCCACTGGCTCCTATTATAAACAGGTTCTGTCACATTTGTCAATAAGAAATTTTCAGTGACTGAAAATGTGCTCAAACAAACAGTAGAGCAGAACTTTATACTGTTTTAATATCAGAAATAGACGATGGATGTTTTTGGCACAGACACACTTCATAATAGAGTTGATGAAATAACATTGAAATCGCTTGGATCTTGCTTTTGGAGTGTTTTTTTTTTTTTTGTTGCATCGCTGTCACTGCCCTCTGGAAAACAATCTGCAGAAAACTTTATATTCATCCCTGTTAACACGACCGTGGCATTAGCTTCGAGTAGTTAATCACAATTTGATAAAATGTGCGAGCAGTGGAGGGATTTAGGTAGGGAAAAAAATCCATTGCCGCAGGCAATGATATGAAAAGTCTCCTCTTTTTTTTTGATTCCAAAAGGTAAGTCTGTGCGGTTGACTGTGAAATGCATAGTTGCAAAACTAGAGTGGCAGCGGGCACTAAGTGTGGGAGGCGGGACTTAGCAAGTGGTCAGTTTTCCTGCTTTCTTCAATGTAGTTCACATTCGTCATTCATTTCACAAAGTGCATCGCCTTTCAGATAAACGTATTCATTTCTTAATGCAGTATTGCTGCTACTGCAGTATACTGAACTGTAATTTCTCCGACTTTATTGGTTCTCGGCCCTGTATCTAGATTTCCAGAGTCATAATCATATCATAAATAACCAGACATATGGGGGGGGGGAAATAAATAAAACTTGGCTGTCTGAGCTGCGTCTGTCATCACTGGAAGACGTTTGCCATCATATCAGAGCATCATCTTTGTTTCCAAACAAGAGGAGGAGATGATGGATGTAGCCACAGTTAATAAAAGACGGGTTTTGATTCTTGGTTTGCATAAACAAACTGGGCGTCCTTTTCTGAAGTTCCTGTTTGAAACTGGACAGTGGGGAGTCTTTTACTGGCTTAGAAATCCTGGTTCATGTCCAGGCCGTCACATATGGCATCAAACCATCCCAAGTCATCTTCCAATTCGACTGGGGCAAGCATTTGGAATAGATGGGTCACGAAACAATTCTTCTGCCAATGTGAGGGATTGAACTGGCAAATGTAGGTCTGGATAATACCAGCTCCAAAGTCTCCGTCCTGAGACCGCCAGTCCTCCATTGTGACACGAAACAGCCTCTTTGTTTCCAATATATGGACCTCTAACACAAAAAGTGTCAATACATTTGAAGTCAGATTTAAATATGACCCGTCTGTTCTCCATCATATCTTATTTTAAATCATTTCACTTCATTTTAAACGTCCAGGTCTTCTTTTCCACCTCTACAATTAAAAAACAACAACAAGTCTCTGTTTATCTGTCGACCATCTGAGACATGTTTTTTTTTTACAATAAAGTTATTACAATTCACCTGAATCTCCTGCCGTGTCTGACACCCTTCCCTCTATCTTGTATGCATGGACAGGTTTGATGTGTTATAGCGTGTGTGTGTGCGTGTGTGTGCGTTTTTTTGCCTTGTTCCTGCTCCATCTGTCTCCTGATGAGCGGCAGGTCCTCCATCAAGTCTTATCAGCTGTGCTCAGACTGCGGACCGGGCCTCATCCAGGAAGGCCTTCATCCGACACACAGGAATGTCGACTTCTGTCAGATCAACAAGACTTATTTGCTGTGTAAAGTTATTCCCTGCTCCAGAATATTCTCTCCTCAAAATAGAACTTATGAGCCTGTGAATATATTTGTCTGGGCGTTCTCAGGAACAACTGCAGCTTTAAATGTTTATTAGCTAAAATATCCCACCTACTGACGGGTACCGGTGTAATTTGGACTGATTGCGACTTTACCCGTCAGTGGTTATAATGTTATGGCTGATCATTGGATACGCACACACACAGACTCACAAACACATCATCAGTTAAACCTCTGGGTAAAACACATTTTCCTTCAACTCACCAAAGATGATGTTTTGCTGCACTTAAAACAAAAAAAATTTCCGCCTCATGTTTAAGTTTATGTATTTTTATTTACGTGGAAAATTTCCATGCCTTTGGATTACGCAATTTCAACATTTTAACAAAGTAGTTAAACATAATGTGATACATATTTGTCATTAAAACACAAATGAAACAAATAAAACTGATATTTGTGTCATAGTCATAATAAACCTTTTGTGTTCCAAAGACATTCCTCCTTCAAATAAATCCCATTTCCTACATATTACATGTAAAATAAAATCTCATACATACATACATTTTCAATTTTAAATGGAATCAAATAGATTCAAGTACTTAAACTTGATCAATGTGGCGAAAGAAAAGACTGACATAATATTTGTAAGTTGGTCATAATGTTATGGCTGATGGGTGTATACTGTCACTTATAGCTGACTCCTAGCACATAAGCACAATTATTATTATCATTATTAACATATATGCGGTGCTAACAGGTGTTTTGGGTGGACACCTGTTAGTACCTGTTAGTACCCTTTCTCAATCGCCATGGGTCTCCTCGGTGGCCCCCCCCTTTCACCTGTGGTGTCCCACATGGCTCCATCCTTGGCCCCTTTAGTTTTTAACATGAACTGAGTCATATTATAAACAGGCTCAGTCTCATTCATTAAATAAGACATAGTGATCAAAATGTACCTAATGCCACTTTAAATAAACAAAGCAGGACTTGTTATGGCGTGGTGGCGCAAGGTCAAAGTAGAAAACAGATGAAAGGTGTGAAACCAGAGAGAAGAATAAAGACGGAGACGCAAACATGAAGGCTGAATATGAGCGCCTCGACTGTAAACTTTTTCCCTCATGGCTTAACCTTGAGCGGGAAAATATATTCCTGCCGAAGCGGCGGCTTACGTTTCTAACATTAATAGAATTTACAGCAGAGCAATTCGATCTCATCATCCGGGTCGTGTCCCAAACATGCTAAGATCCTAGGATACATATTAATATTTAATATGTGTGCTTGAGCTATTCATCTTATACTTCTGTGGAGAGGGCGTGTCTTATAGTCTACTCCAAGGTACCCGTCACAGCAGGGCGGCTCACGTCCCTCTCTTCACCTGCTCATCCCTCTTCTTGCATTCCTCATTCCTTTCCCCTCTCCCCCCTCATTCCCTTCATCCGTCCCTGGTTGATGGAGTCCATTGGTATGCAGCGGGATGTTGGCCGGCTTTTGCAAGGGAAGGATAAAGCAGTAATCAGTGCCAATGAAGCAGCTCTTGTCCCAGAGCACAAATGTGCCAACATCAGCAACACCAGCAGACCGTGTGTGTGTGTGTGTGTGTGTGTGTGTGTGTGTGTGTGTGCCTGGCTTTGTGATTGTATTTGTGTGAGAGAAATGGAGACAGGGAGTTTTGTACCAGAAAGGTCAGACAGAGGTCACGTATTTGCTTTTTCCTCTGGTGTAACATGATCACAGCTATCAAACAGCGGTCAGCTCTCCTACATCTTTAGGGTCCCGGCCACGACTACATGGTATTGTAGGAATATACACACACACATTTTGTACTTGTGCGACCCATTTCTTGATGGTGATGCCGCTCCTATCCTACCCCCAGATGTTCTGATATATGGACTCAGATATATTGATTTTTCTTTTTTTTAAATTGCTTATTAATAATAATAATACATTTAATTTATAATGCACTTTACATTTGGATCAAATCTCATAGTGCTACAAAGTAAAAGCAAATAAAATAATAACTATATAAAAGCCTGACCAAAAAGCAGCAACGTTAATTAAAGTTATATGTTCTGCTAAAAAGGAAAGTTTTAAGTCCTTTTTTAAATGTGTCAGTCGTCTGTGGAGCCCTCAGATGGTCAGGGAGGGAACGGAAGGCCCGATCACCCATGGTGCTGAGCTTAGTCCGGTATGTATTACTGGAGAGGCAGGGATTTTTTTTATAAATCCTGTAATCCTGCTAACAAACTGACCACCGTAAAAGCATAGCCTCCTTGGCGGAGCTACGTAAGTCATAGTAACATACAGTATACACTCTGATTTTCAGTGACGAAAAAAACACAAGAAAACATTCTGAAATGCTTCGGTAGACCTTCAAACGCCCAGAGGATGACTGAGATTTCAGCTTCCCGCCGGCGTCGCCAACATGTCGTCGTTCGTAAGCAAACGTCAGCCGGCAAAATCAAGGTTGAAGTCATTAACACCCCGAGGTCAGCGGCCTTAACCGTGATCACCCTCCTCCACGGCTCCAACCAGAGCGCATCCATCATCCTGTGTTCTCTGGACATTAGCACGCATCAACAATGTGTCGTCGCTCATTTCAGTTGCTACTGTCTGGAAATGTGTTTGACTGGAACTGTTGACTGACTCAGACGCCTTCATGGGCGGAAATCCAACATTTCAACAGATAACGAGTCCGTTTAGGGAATACCTCGTGCATTTTTCTAGTGTGTTGCTGTAATTATTATTATTAGATGTCTTTTTTGGTGTAACGTTAATTAATACTTCAGAGCAGCATCTCGCATTGCCTTTAAAAGCCAGGCAGCCTCTTGTGAGTTGCTAATTAAACGCCCACACTGCGGGACCGGTCTGTGCTTCTTGGCGAACTGGACTCCTTCTTCTGTTTCTCCCAATCTCCTCCCGTCATGCATGTGAGTAAATGCATCAGTATATAAGTGCGGAGGAGTAGGAGGAGCGCTGCTGCACATTCCTGTGTGTAATGGCTCCCATGATGCATCTGTCTCACCGTCCACAGATCTTTGTGATTCACAGCAAATTGGTTACGAGTAAAATAATAAAAATAATAATTCCATTTCTTGTAGTCATCCCACAACAGAGGGTCGACTTCACTGTTTGTGTGAGATACGCAGAAATTTAATTCATTCATTCATTCATAATGTTAATTACATCCCTGAAAAGTTGGGGCTTTTGTTTATTCGTCATTGCAGATCCTTCGTATTAACGCGATAACTCGAAAGCTATATCAAGGATCATTTTCAAATTTTATACCATCATAGATCTTAGCGTGGCGAAGAGCTGGATTGAATTTTGGAAGGTTTGGTCGCATTTTTTCTGACACTAGGGGAAGTTTTAACGCCAATGGTTTTTGGGCCATAACTTCACAACCGTCCGATTTAGTCCAAATTTATCAACTTGAGGAGATCTATCCCTTGCTTATCGTATTTACTTCATTAGTTCCTATTTTACTCACTAAGGGCCACTTCTTATGAAAAACACAGTTTTTTCGTACATAATTGCCTAATTTTGGTTCGATTTAGTCCAAATACGTTGCATATGAATCGACTCAAGGATATCCATCTTTTACTTATCGTGTTTTACTTTAATAGTTCATATTTTACTCACTAGGTGGAGATCTCATAGATCTTAGTACGAGGAAGAACTGAATTGATTTTGGGAAAGGTGGGTTGTATAGCTTTATCTCCAAATGTTTTCGCTTACTCATTTCTCAACCAGCCATCGGATATTGTCAAAATTTGGTGCTTATGAATCGATCTATCATTAATATATTTAATAGTTGTTCATATTTTAATCAGTAGGTGGGCCTATTTTCTTTTTTTTAACAAAATGTACTCTATCAACATATTTTGACTTAATTTGAGAATTACAAGGGGGATGTTTGCCCAACGCAGGGGGTTGGGGCATTTTCGAGGATATACCCTTGCTGTCATTCTTTGAAAATTTTCCCGTTGATTTGTTATCTGGCAAAATGAAAGTCTTTGATGTCACTACCCCCACTTCTCGTGTGCTGTTACCATTTTTCAACCATTAGCCACTTGCAGACAGAACAGCACCAAACAAAAACGGCGCCTTTTTTTTTTCGTGTTGATTTTGAAAAGTCACACTGCCCACTACTGGCCTGCCATGCGTACTACAGCGTTTTCACTCGTCTCTGCAGATTCATGTGCAAGAGGGTCCTAAGACTATTTCTGTGTCTTACTAAACCCTTGTCATATCATTAAACTTTCAACTTTGTACTCTGAGGGCTCCTGAGAAGATCTGTGAAGGGATAGCTCAGCTCATACTGGAAAAAGATGGCGGAGAGAATTAAAGACATATATTGAAATAAGTTTAAGTCGGCGAGTCAGCTGCTTCGAATATCTGTGTTCAGCGAGGGTAAAAAAAAAAAAAGACCCATATCTAGACTATATAGGAGTTGGAGTGCTCTAAAAATAACAGGGAGACGGTATCCAGGAAGTAAAGGTATAGATGTGAAGAAAAGTGAGAAACTCAGAATGTAATAAAAAAAAAAGGAAGGACGTGAGGAATCGAACAGATTAATAATGAGTGAAAATGGGGGGAAAGGTGATGAGAACATTCAGAAATGAAAAAAATCAGACACAAGACAAAAAGGAGTAAGAAATGTGAGACAGAGAAACCAGACGAGAAGGGAAGTAAGAAGTACAAATGGATACAAACGCAGAACACCAAACAGGCAGGGGGGAAATAAAAGAGAACAAAACAGATTAAATGAAGAACAGGCAGAGTAAATCAAATACACTTCCAAAATTGAAGTCTAAATCCCAACCGTCAGGAAGGATTTACAGAATCATCTAGTTCAGAGTCCATGTGACAGAAGGATGAAATAATGCATCCATGTCCATTTACACATGGAACTCCTGCTTTTAAAGCCACGATTTCCTCTGGGCGAATGAAAACACGGGCTGCCAGCATCGTCAAAGGAGGTGAAAAGATTTATTTTAGCGTGTAGAAGATACTAAGCAGCTTTCAACCTGCTTAGTATCCAGACTCCTGGATACTGGTGGCGGTGGCTGATGACCCTGCTGAGACGGATGAACGATGAGAACGATGAGATAACCCACGTACTTGAGACTGAGCCCATGTGAAAGGTGAGGATAACAGAGTGGTATGAGTAGTAACTGTGGCCCGACTGCACCAGAGGATAGTCCTTCTGATCGAACTTTCGCCAGATCTCTATTTCCTGCGGGGCGCGCATCCCGTGAGGCGATCCCCGTGTGAATGAATGTGTCGTTGGTGCTTAACAGCTTAATTTACATCTATTCAACAAATGGTAAAATATTTAGCAATCCTAGAAATATGAAAGTTTTAGGGCAAAATTGGATTCGGCATTTATTCCACGCGGCAGAGAATAAGAACCGGTTTCAACTTGAAGATATTTTGTGTGAC
This sequence comes from Lophius piscatorius, assembly GCA_009660295.1. Taxonomy (NCBI): domain Eukaryota; kingdom Metazoa; phylum Chordata; class Actinopteri; order Lophiiformes; family Lophiidae; genus Lophius; species Lophius piscatorius. The sequence goes on from VRLP01004499.1 coordinate 26,614, forward strand.
TTTTGACTTCCGTCTTTTGTGAATTAGCCGTAACAAATGAATTCGCTGCAGCACGCGTGTTTAATATGAAGAACCTCTGACCGACTAAAGCCATCAAATAAATCCCAGAACAAAAAAAAATCGGTTTCGGTTTTTAACTTGTAAATCGCTCCAAAGTTTTGAGTCAGCATTTGAAGTGAGGAAATAACATTTAGGGCTTTAAAATCCAAACGGGGCTTCAAGTGTAAATTATGACAAATACTGCAGGCTCTCATTTTGTCACGGCGTGCAGCCAGAGATTTAATGAAGCAATGTTTTTCACCGAATTTCATCTCAACATGGCTCTTCTTTATTGACTTGCCTTGAATTTAAGCACTAGGTCTGGCATGCAGGGGGGGGGGGGGAATGCAATTTTCCCCTCGGGCGTTGGTGTAATTTGTGCTTTCAACCCGCTTAGATCACAGCACCAATCATGACCGACGCAATTGACGACTAAAACCTGCGTTTTGATGCTCTTATAATGGCTTCATCCAAACAAGCGTACCGATGTATTCCATATCAGAGAACCTGATCAACAGATGATGGTGCTGAAAATAAAAAATGAAAAAAAGAAGCATATGAAGGAGAAACATGTTATGGAAACATATTTTTTTGCAAATATTATTTGAGGCAGTAAAAAAAAAAACCGAATGTGTATTTCATGGGAAAATAGTCAATTAAATAAATTAGCTCAACCTTTTGGAAAAACATATTTTAACAAAAAACCATTTGACCTTTATTAGACTTTTTTTTTTTTTGTTGTGTCAAGGGACATTATTCTATTTAGTAAGTCCTCACAGGCTTCAATAAGTAAGAAAAAAATTCTACTTATCAAATAGGACTTTCTCTGTAGCCATGTGTATAATGTGATTTCTGGTGTCCCTCAGGGCTCCATCCTCGACCCCTTTCTCTTTAACAAACACATTATGACACGGCCCGGTGGCAGCATCATAAACAGGTTCAGTCACATTATACAACAAGAAATAGAGACTATTAAAGACAATTAGGGGGGTAATAAGTCAAAGTCTACTCTAGTCAAAGCACAACGAAGTTTTCACGGCCGTCAAAAAAAGGATTGTGCTTTATCCTAATGTCATACTAGAACTGTGTGTCGCTTCTAACACAAACGCATCCCCCGATACCAGATCTTATCTTGGACGGGCTAAGCAGAAGGTTGATCTCCTGAGTTTACTGGAGGCGGTGTGTGTTTACTTGTGTTGATTCTGCACCTCCTGCACAAGGACACCGAATCCCCTTGGGAGGAGCTTTTGTGGCATCTGTGCCAAAGACTGCTCCCCATCACGGAAATGCAGAGTAGACAGCTTTTTTTTGCAGAGAAGTGAGGGGCAGTGTGATGATGAGATTGGTCATGACTGACGCCAGCCGCTGCCAGGCTTACCGATAACACGTTTCCCACAATTCCCAACCCTCGCTGCAAGTAGTAAGCCTGCGGACGGATACGACCAAGTCGGACCCCACAGTTGGGTTCTTAAAAACAGGACTCTATTTGCTTGATCGTTTTAATTGCTAGTGAGTGTTTACCAGCGTGCCAGAACAGATTAGAGGTCGGTCTCCTCGAGGTTTTGTGCTGAGGTCTGCATCGGTGTGTGTGTGTATTTGTGTGCGCTCGCATGTGGATTCAACATGTGACTGCCTACTGGGTGGCCTCGTTCCTCGTCCGACATGCCAGCCTAATCTGCAATCAAACAGCCCTGCAGGACCTTTGCTTCTTGCATTGGCTGCCTGCTCCTGATTAGTGTGTGTGTGTGTGTGTGTGTGTGTGTGTGTGTGTGTGTGTGTGTGTGTGTGTGTGTGTGTGTGAAAGGAGAAGTGGCTGACAATAAGGCATGATGTAGGGGGTTCACATCAGGGGCAAGCTTGAACATTCTTTCTTGTGGAGTACACACACACACACACACACACACACACCTTTGCTTACTGGAACACACGAGCGCACAAAGACGGATGAAAGGCAGTTGTTTTGGAGAACTATCAGCATAATGCAATCTATTCCCCGGAGCCCCCTAGTGGCTCGGTAATACGTCAGGACGCGTATCTCAATAAAAAGAATAAAAGCCATCTATGACAGCTTCAGAGACAGTCCATTTAGCAGCCACACCTGTAGTGACTCATCTCCATCATCTCCATCATCCACGGCCGTTCTCCTGTTCTTTCATGCCGTTTCCTCCACCCCAGCACCGTTCCGTCAAGATTTTCATTTCTCCGCACTCAGCATGCGCCCCATACAAAACTTTGACACAATAAAGGGCTAGCGTTAGCTGCTCTCGGGATTAGCTCCAAAACAAGCTTTGGAATTTGCATCTGAGCTACAAAAGAAAAGCAAAAGGTCCATTATGTAGGAGGAAGATGATTTCCACCCTGCATTAGCTAATAGGAATTAGCCGCTTCATTCATTCTTTAAGTTCAGCGGCTGCTTGGCAACCAGGTGACGATTCACGTCCGACAGTTTACATGCAGCCATGAAGCCATGAAATACCGTATCCCTCTGACACACTTTCAACGTAAGAATGCACGGCATCTGAAATTGCTTTGTGATTTATCGAACAGGTTGCTGCATCGGTGCATTTCCTTACAGATACAGGGATTAAATATAGATGGGGAACCACGACTAAAAGGCTACAGTAGCTTTTTCTGTTGTGGATGTTACGGCGATCCATTATATGTTTGCAGCCGACGAAACATTTACCTCACGCATCTTATGCAGGAGTGACGTCTTTGCTCTGATGTGCTCCAGTTCCTTTTTCTGCATCAAGCAACCTAAGATTTAGAATCAGATTTTATTGTCATTGTTGCAGAATAACGAAAGGGAGTGTAACGGCTCTTGGACTGGATCTTTGGAGCGTGCAAAATCCAAATTTCTTTTTTCGTGGTTAAACGTTGCTTTTATGATCCTTAGAGAGCGCCGTCATAGATCTGTGCCAGTAGCACAGATTCATTTGTGGTTTTTAAAGTCATTGTCTGGTAGTCAACCACATCAGTGTCAACAGAAGTCAACAGAAGCAAAGCCTTGGTCTCTCCTCCCGTCATACAAAAATAAAAAAAGTTTGGCAACTGATGGTTGCCTTTTTTGCTAGTGTTGTGCGACTGTGGGATTGCAGATCAGTTCTGTTTTCAGAGCTCCTTTGTGTCCGTGGGACGTTATTGTCAGGTCTGCTTTGGCCGATGGATGCAGGCGCAAACTCAAAACTCTGACGCTCTTCCTCAGACAATGATTGTTTGCAACCACTTCAGCTCTTCATTACGGTGGCTGACAAAGGCAAATGCACTGGAAACATCAATTTGACAAAATGCGCATGCAGCAAAAGCCACAACACAACACATTAAGAAAAACAATCTGCAAAAGCCACAATACAACATATTAAGAAAAATTATCTAGAAAAGCCACAACTCATTAAGAAAAGCCTTCTGCAAAAACCACAAGATAACAGATGAAGCAAAACGATCTAGAAAAGCCACAACACAACACATTAAGAAAAACTTCTGCAAAAGCCACAACACATTAAGAAAAAAGATCTAGAAAAGCCACAACACATTAAGAAAAACGAATTGCAAAAGCCAGAATAACAACACTTTATTAAAAACCTTCTGAAAAAGCAAACAACACATTAAGAAAAACAATCTGCAAAAGCCACAAGATAACACATGAAGAAAAACGAGCTAGAAAAGCCACAACAAAACACATTAAGAAAAACAATCTGTAAAAGCTACGACACAACACATTACCAAAATGCATCTGCAAAAGCCAGAAAACATCATATTAAGAAAAATGATCTGCAAAAGCCACAATACAACGCAATATGAAAAAAAGGTCTGCAAAAGCCACTAGACAATACATTAAGATAAACAATCTGCAAAAGCCACAACACATCACATTAAGAAAAACGATCTGCAAAAGCCACAAGACAACTGAAATGTTTACGAAGGACACCAAAAGTGATGCGTCTTTTATAGCTTAATTTAGTAAATAAAACAGATTCAAACAAACAAACACATCCTGATATTTTGATCTGCCGTGGTAGCTTCACTTAAATTCCGGGTCATGCAGTCACGTGACTTAGAATAAGACTTTAAACAACATCGCAAAAACAACAAATAAACGTAATAATGACCCTAACAGGCACAAAAGCCGAAGCTACAGTGAACAAAGTGTATTATACTTGTTGGAGAAAACTCTTAACCTCCATCGCTCGTTCTGACTTCAGTTATCACCATGACAACGTTTACACAACGGTCAGAATGTCACAAACAAAAGCTGATAAAATTGCTGGTGTAAACATGAAAAAAATCCAAAGCAAAGTCTGCCAACTTGTGCGGCACTAAACCACATGCCTTGGCAAAGTCTATCCTCACAACATGCAGGTCAGTCTTCTCTCTCTGCCCGATTGGATTTGGTCCCAAATCATGGGAAAAGTGCTCAAAGCACCCGGGGAAGCCTGGGATTGCAGCCGTCTGGCAGCTTGTATCATTGTTTCCATGTGCCGCGAGGAGATTCAATCTACTTTACAGAATAATAATAATAATAATACATTTAATTTATAATGCACTTTACATTTGGATCAAATCTCAAAGTGCTGAATAGAGAAGAATAACTCCCCTTCCATGTTCAGAAAGGGGATTCTCCTGAATTGGCTGATGGAATGGCGGTCCTTCTCTGTTGGATCGAATGCACTGATGGCTTTCTGCCACTCTGATGGAATTTGAATCCTCCACATTGTTTTGAGAGTCTCCTCAATACTTTCACCTCCTGGGGGACATTTCTGGTTCAGTTTGTAAGGGAGCCCATCAGGCCCTGATCTTGCTAGCTTGGTGACTTCTTCCATATCTTGAAGATATGGGAAGATGGGAAGAGAAGGATGCAGAGCTAGGGAGATCAGAGAGGGAGAGTAGACTGAGATAAGAAAAGTAGACTTTTAACACAACTTTATTTAGTGAGCATTGCGCTTCAACAATGTGAGAGAGGAAGGATGAGAGAACATGAACGTAAGCCACAGCATGAGGGGTTGGTGTGTTCGTACTCTCACAGTCACTTAATAGCAGCCGTCAATCTAAAAGTTAACAGTGATTTGTTTTCTTCCAGAGGGCAGAAGACATTCTTGACAATCTTCACTGCTGTGAAGCTGGTTTGTTAGCCAGCCAATCTGTGGAAAGGGTGTTCCACTCTCAGCTGGCCTGCAAGCAATCCTTAAAGCAGAGGATCGGGACTCAGGTTCTTTCTGCTCTTCCAAGTTGCCAGCTCGGCAAATGCAGAGATGAACGTAATCAAAACCAATGCTGACCTTTCTTTCTGTGTGAATTCTGGTCCAAACACAATTCGGGGTAAGGAGAAAACTTCTCCCAGAGCCTCCGCCCACCACTTAAGCAGGTCAAAGATACCCACTAGTCTGGGGCAGGCCACAAAAGTCAAATTAATTTTGTTTTTTGTTATATATTCGAAAAAATATATTAATAATATAGAATTATTATAAGTGTACAAAACAAAAACAGCTGGATTATATATATTTTTATATTTTGAAGGTTACAGCGGGGGGCACCATGACCGAAACTCCTCTTAGGGCACCAATTTGGCTAGGGGCGTGTCTCTAACTGATTGACAGCGGGTGCAAAGATGTTCACTTACGATGTACTTTCATATGAAACTATTTGGTGGCCCACAGCATATTATGTCGAGGCAGACGCCAATCAGATTTCAAATGCAGTCTTTCGGTTTGTGTTCTAACCCGATTCTACACTGGTCCGCTTGGAAAACAGAACCACCGATGGCCAAGTAGAGAGTGGACTGTATGAAAGATCATTCTTGGGAAGGACCAAGTGCCATATCTCCAGTATTCCTCTCTTTTAACTCACTTTACACAAAATCATTAAGGCAACATCACCTTCTAAAGTTTCCGTTTTGTTCAGCAGACGCTTTTAAATTCCGTACATCTGCTGTTTGGTGCTGGCAGCTAGTTCCTTGCTCTTATAGCTGTTTGAGAGAGAGAGAGAGAGAGAGAGAGAGAGAGAGAGAGAGAGAGAGAGAGAGAGAGAGAGAGAGAGAGTCGTTGACTAATGCAGGAGAGGACGGTCATTAGCGTTCCGAAAGTGAACTGCCAGCAAAGAAAGTACAGTTGCAGGGAAAAGACACCAAAAACATTGAGTTAAAGATCCTGGAGATGTTCGGTAGATGTGATAATGCTCTTTAGGTTTGTAAGCAAAAATGTGCCGGCAGTCGGGCTTCTCTTTGCGCCACGATAAAAGAACCGAGGATAAAAGACCAGATAGGAGATTTCTTTTTTTTGTGATCTCAATGACCAGACATTGATGGAATCCTCCTGAGTTTTAAAGAAGAATTTCAGCACCCTAACCTTCCAATTTTACAACAAGCGAGGAAGCGTTCACAAAGACCGTTGCCTCACAGCGAGGACAGAAGATTGGGAAATGTAGGACACGGAAATGACCCCCTCTCCGAGGGCTGTGGGTAAAAATGGCTGCTCAGTCAGTTGGAGGTCGCACATTGACTGCCTGAATATAATTTCATTCCAGACACATGTGGAACAAGAGAGTCCCGCTTCCAACTCTCCCCTGGGCTTTCTTTCTCTGTCATCTTAATCAGCCACCGCCACCACCAATGTCCCAGCTCCAGGTGGTGGAGCTGGAGCTATGAAGTTATGTCCACTGTTCTTTTAGTCTCGAGAAAAGCTCCCCCTAGTGAGTACAATATTATCTATAGAAGATAGATCTCCTCGAGTCGATTCAATTGCACTAAATTTGGACTTAATCAAGCAAATGCTTAAGAATACTGGTTTAAAATTAGAAGACTAAGACACAACATAGCTCCATAGCTCCCCCTAGTGTGAGCAATATGCAACAAACATTTCTCAAAATCAATCCAGCTCTTCTTTACACGAAGGTCTAGACGGGTATTACATTTGAAGATGATACATGAAATAGTTTTTGAGTTAAGTCTGGAAAAACTGTGTTTTTTCTCATTAAAATCTCCCCCTAGTGAGTAAAAAATGAACTTTTAGAGTAAAATATGAAATATACAAAATAGATCTCCCCGAGTCGATTCGTATGCACCGACATATTGGTCTGAAACAGCCAACAGGTTAAGAATGAATGGTATGAATTATTAGACTAAAACACAACATAACTCCACACCTCCCCCCAATGTGCGCAATATACAACCGACCTTTACCAAAATCAATCCAGCTCTTCCTCGCGTGAAGGTCTACTTGGGTATGAAATTTGAAAATGATCCATCAAATAGTTTTTGAGTTATGTCTGGAAAAAATGTTTTTTCTCATTAAAAGCTCCCCCTAGTGAGTAAAATATGAAGTTTTAACGTAAAATATGAAATACTAAAGATAAATGTCGTAGAGTCAATTCTTGTTTACCAAATTCGGACTAAGGTTGAGGAATTATGTTCCCAAAGCTGTTGGAGATAAAGCTCCGCTTAGAGTCAGGAATATACAACCGTCTTTTCCCAAAATCAATCCACTTCTTCCTCACACCAAGGTCCATGTTGGTGTAAATTTTGAAAACGAACCCTGAAATAGTTTTTGAGTTATCGCGTTCTCACAAAAGGATCTGCAAAATTTGCGCCGGCGGCGTCATCATCGAGGACGATTCCACAACATCCACGACTTATCGCGGAATATAATAAATTTCACCAGTAACCAGTAAAAAAAAAAGCCCCTCAAACAACTTTTCTTCCTCCCTCCTTCCTCCTCGCTCTCCTGAACCCATCATCTCCGCACTCCCAGTCACTGTTACGAGCTTTTGTCAGATGTTTGAAAAGCAGGACGGGGGGAAACGTAGCAGCATAAGCGAGTGTCATCAAAACACAAGCACAAAAGTTGAATGCCGCTTCAGTCAGACAATGAAACCACGTGAGCGCTGTGAAAGACGCCGGCGTCTTTTTCAAAACATCGCCATTTATCGTGACGACGTTAGTCATCCTCGCACACAAACCGCAGGCGTTTTGCTTCTAGCCTTCTAATTTGATTTCTGGATTATCCTCCGTTATCTGCACAGCCAGAGGTTAACTGGATATTTGTGCGGAAAAGTTTTGCTGCGCTAAATGAAATATTAACATAAAAGTAATTGTTGTTCTCACTTATCCACTGCAGCGGATTAAGTTTTTTTTTTGTTTGGTTATGGGATAGGGTGTTTGGTTCCAAAGAAAAGAAGCGTTTTGTAGGAATAATACAACGTTCCCCACACAGTTTGGGGATTTTCGTGGCAGTTTTTAAGTGCTTAAGCCGGAGAAGTGCTTGAATGGGGGAGTCAAATTGGCAGCAGTGGGATCCTCAGGGATGAAGTGATTGTTCATTCTGAGGGTGTGTGTACTGACCAGCCATAACATTATAACCAACGGCAGGGGAAGTCAGAATACCATCTTATTTAAAGGGCCGGGTCAGAGCATCTCCAGAATTACAGATCTGCGTAAAATGTAAGGCAGCTGGTTTTAATGTTATGGCTGATACGGGAAATTCCTTTTCCAACTTATTTACCCAAATATATTGTGTGATGTCAGAAAAATCTCGTGGCCATGACTTAGTAACTTAAACTCGTTTCCCGCGCCCTATGATGTCATGGCCACCAGATTATCTAATGAGATCATAAAAACTGATCAATTATGACAGATAGTCCATATTTTTCATGAAATAGCAGTAACCTACTCTATAATTTGTTTCTAATGTTTACTAGGTACATCCAATCCATAATATCACTAATCTGCAGCCAAACAGAATAGCGATCTTCAACGGTGGATTCTTTTTTTTCTCTCCTCTTTTAAGTCGGCCGCTCTCTGCAGACTTGTCGGAATGTTAACATCTTCCTCGAACAAACAAAGTCCCAAACGCCCGAAACGTTCAGACTCTTGTTCTTCCCCCTGTAGACCCCCATCACAGTCGTCGTGAGGTCTGAGCCAGCCGGCTCTGCTCCACACACCGGCTGTCGTCTGCCATGAAAGCCGCCGCCGAACGCTCGGGCAGTGTTTTCCGTTCACGTTGCGGCGCGACTTCCTTGTAAACATCCTTTATGCAAACCAAAGATGGATCCTTGACAGTTTTCCCTGCCTGCATTTATTCACGGGCGAGCGTGAGACGCCGGCGCTCGGCTGAGCTCGCCGGCTTTAATGATGTGAAATTTGTTTGAATTTTGAGGCTTTTGTCACCCGGTAACTTTCTCTCCTCTCCGTCATGTCTCATTATTGTCCTCCACCCCTCCCCTCCTCCTGTCCTCCGTGTCGGCGCCGTTTTCTCCTCTGTGGTATCTCTTTGCCGTGCGGCGGCTGTCATGCATTTTGCCGCTGCTGGGTCGGTTCAGCCCGTCGCTGGCCTGCGCTACTGTATGCATATTTAATTTAATTACCGGTTCTCCCCCCCTGACAGCGAGTTCAGCGCCGTATGGATGTCTGCCTCCGCCTAATACCCCCGGAGATATTGTCTTGTGCGTCGCAGAATGTGTGTTTGTGTGTGAGGAGTTTGTGTTCCCACAGCAAGAGGCGTTTGTGTGCGTAAAGGCGGGGAAATAGCGGAATCGTCTCCGCCGCGGATCCTAGCGGTCGTTAGCACGATAACTCAAAAACCACAAAAGGGAAAGGCTTCAGAAAAGGTTGATGGCATATTTCCGACATTGGGTGGAGTTTTTTTTTTCTGCAGACGTTTGAATTTTCATCAAATTTGATGAATTAAATCGATTAGATCTATCTTTCATACATCGTGTTTTACTCCGATAGTTCATATTTTACTCACTAGAAGGAGCTTTTCACAAAACATAGCCTGACCTCGACCCCTGACCCTGTTAAGATTTGACCGATCGGACCGCGAGCCGTCAGCCGGACGAATCCCCGTTTACACCTGTGTCCATCATGCGTCTCCAAAGTTGTCCACCTGACCACTTGTGTCCAGATATCCTACGTCACCTCGTCTACCAGGTCAAAGGGCATCGCGCGTAGTTATCAGTCAGGTCTGTCAAGCACCGGATTTGTTTAGCTAGCTAGCAGAGGTCACCTAACTTCTTGAAGATGTTTTCAGGATAGCTGATATTCATCGTCACCGTCCCCAGACCATATTTTAAGGTGATTTAATCATGTGATAATGTCAAACTTATCATGTAACGCGAACATAATCTAATAAGTCTTAACGTGAAAATGATTTATTACGTTATAACGTAAAAATTATCTATCACGTCGTAGACTAAAAATAATCAAAGAAAACATGAAACTGATGTTATAACGTGAAATTGTCCATCGTGAAAATAATCTCGTAAGAATGTGAAAGTTAACACTTTGTAACGTGAACATTATTTAGTTTTAGTATTAGTTATAACATGAAAGTATCTTTTAAGTTACGTAACAGATCAATTTCACGTTATAACGTAATAGATAATTAAACCTGAAGATAATCACGTAGAAATGTGAAACTTAACACCTTGTAAGGTGTTTTTACTATTCCAACTATTCCAACCGTTGAGATTGACGGGACAGAGATATTTGCGACTTGCTAAAGATCGCGGGATGTGGCGAAAATTGAAGCAAGTTAGAAAAGCAGTGGCTTTCGCCGGATCGTTGCTAGCCACCAGACCCAAATATGCTTACCAAAAAACAAAGTCAAGGTGAAACACCTGACGGTGTGATAACTGAGAGGTGGGGCAGCATAGGATCCCATCGGATCGCTCATAAGGTGAGTTTTTCTCAGGTGAGCATTTCTGCAGTGCGTGACGGCAAACGACGGAGGAGCTGAAAGAGAAGGGGAAACATTGAACAAAGTGGGAGTCACTGAGGGACAGCCCTAATCTCTCCGCACACAGACGGGTCGTCACTTGTCCGACAGCCAAGGCGAGAGGCGAAATTAAAATTGAAAGTCATACTATTTTGTAACAGCGTCCATTTGCATTTAAATGTGTTTGACCTCCCCAACAGCAAGGCCTCGCTTCAGAAGACGGGCTGGCAGCAATTACACACAATTATAAGTGTCTGTTTCGCCTTTTCTTTTCATTCTCGGGTCGCCCGAGCATGAGGACGACGCCGCGTTCAAGAGCCTGTCGTTTAAAGGAGACGAATCGGAGACTAACCTTGTGGACGTTAGTTATTACCTCAATTCTTCTCAGACAAAATGCAGCCGGGCACATTCAGCAAACCCGACAGTATTCAGCGAGAAAGACAAATCGGCTAGCGCTATTGTGTAGCTGAGCATGTTCTCTCAGGTTGTTTGTGCTTATATGCTCAAGGTTTAAAATAAAAGTGAGATCAATATGTCCTCCGCAAATATATCCTGCTTTTACCCTGCCATCTAACGAATCCTCAGCTTGACCTCAACCTGTTCTTCAGTGTTGGTAAAACTGTGTGTGTGTGTGTGTGTGTGGGTTACTTGTACTTCTTGTTTTTATAATAATTTGCATGCTACAACAAAAGATTTACGTTTTTATATCATTATTTCCACGTTATAACATGATATATTACATTATAACGTGAAAATAATCTATCGTAATCACGTTACGTGATAATTGTTACGTTTTTACGTTGTAACATGATAGTTCAAGTCCACATTTTGACAAAAGTTTCCCGTTTTACATCATTTTTTCCACGTTATAACATGATAGTCAATTTTTGTGTTGTAACGTACTAGATCATTTTCACGTTACGCGATAAATTTCACGTTTTCACACCCTAATTTTCAGATTGTAACACTATAGAGGATTTTTATGTTAGACATGATTCACGTTTTTACATAATTCATAACATCTTACAACGGGATAGTTTATTTTCCCGTTATGGTGTAACCATAACCATCATTATCAAGTTACGTGACAAGACGGTTATTTTCAAGTTATAACATGATACATTATTTCCAAGTTGTAACGTGAAAAGTTTCCCGTTTTTACATATTTATTTTCATTTTATACCGTGAAAATGATCTATCACGTTATAACAGAAGTTTCAGGTTTTACGTCATTATTTTCACGTGACATTCCTGATAGATAATTTTCACGTTTTAACGCGATGAACATTTTCAAGTTATAACATCATTTTCACGTTGTTACGTAAAACACAATTTTTATATATGCAATCTATAATAATAAAATATATTTCATAACACAGTAAGTTTCACGTTCTTACATGATAATTATCACATTACAACGTGGAAACGATCACGTAAAAACGTGAAACTGATAAAAAAACATTTTTGTTTTACAGCAAAGCGCTTCCGTACTTTTGAGCAGAGTAAAAACCAGAATATAACCTCATCTCATCAGTCCCGCCTTTGTCTTCTCTCACACACCGGAGACATCATCATAGATTAAATGCTAAAAACAATCTTCATCCGCTTCTCAAAAATCTGATTAGCATTTAAAATATACGTCGGGGCATTGAGGCGTAATCCAGGGGGATCAGTTTGCTCCTCCTATGGATCTGTTGTCTCGGAAAAATGTTATAATTACTTGTTTTTAACTCCGCATTGGAACGTTGGTGTGAGCGCAGCGCAGCCGTTAACACATCGCCCACTCGACTGGTTGAAAAGAAATGAACCTCTCTCAGCAGGAGACGAAGAGTGAGTGACGGACTGGTGCTGTGGGGCAGGAAGGAGGCGGAGCTACAGCAGACAGAAATGACGTCTAAGAAGTTTGACGGTCAGTCAGATGATCGTCTATTTTGTTCCGGATTGAAACAAAATTGATGTGGCGTTGAATTTCTCTTTTTTTTGGAGGAATTCCCGGAGCCTCTGAGTCCTGTTGTTTTCAGGGACTCTCTGACTTTTAATTCAGCGCCGCTTTGAAGTTTTACTCTCTGTTAAATATGCTCAGGCCAAAGAGATGGTTTTGCCATAATAGGTACAAAGACTAATGATGTCTTCAGGATTCATTCTGATTAGGTTTTCTGATTAGTTGACATTTCTTGTAGCCTCAAACTCAAGAAAACTCAAAGAAATAACAAGAATCAGACTGAGCTGCAACATGCGATTAGAGCTAATGAGCTAATGTGGGCATGCTGACCCGAATCGTTAATACGGTCCAAAACGGTTATCATTAGGTAGATGGATTAAAACTTTATTAATCCCCAAAGTTACTTATGTAGAAATTTATATTTGAAATTTGCCGCAGCTCCGATCATTAGCATTTCAGCATTCTCATGTGACCATGTTAGCATGCTAATGTTAGCATTCAGCTCAAGTAATGCATCGTTGCAGAGCTGCTAGTGTTTGCCCTTGTAAAGGCAACCGCTTTTTGTAAAGGCAACCGCTTTTTGAATGTTGAGTTAATCTGAATCTTAGAAATGACTCTCCTTCGCTTACGTTCACACTGCAGGAGACAGTGTGAACGTCACCAATCACATGAAATCACATCTTTTCCAGTTCTGATTTTGGGAACTTCCATATGTGGTCTTAAATCAGCAGAATCAACATCACTAAAAACGCTATGAACATCATTATAAAGATTAGAAACACCACTATAAACGATATAAACATCACTATAAAGACTAAAAACATCACTATAAAGATTAGAAACACCACTATAAACATCACTATAAAGACTATAAACATCACTATAAACATCACTATAAAGACTATAAACATCACTATACAGATTATAAACACCACTATAAACATCACTATAAAGACTAAAAACATCACTATAAAGATTATAAACACCACTATAAACATCACTATAAACACGATGAACATCACTATAAACACTATAAACATCCCTATAAACACTATAAAGATTATAAACATAACTATAAACGCTATAAACATAACTATAAACGCTATAAACGCTATAAACATCACTATAAACATCCCTATAAACATCACTATAAACGCTATAATCACTATAAACATCACTATAAACATGCCTATAAAGATTATAAACATAACTATAAACATCCCTATAAACAAAATGATTTTGTTTTTCTTCATTTAAGAGTCGTGATTCTAATTTCCTACAACTCAGTAACGACTCGTAAATGTAAATAATAATGAATATAAATAAATGATAGCTACCTGCACAAAAGAAGTTGTGTTTTTTTCCCTCCCAGTGGGAAACAAGATCCGAGTTGAGATGTCTTTTTTCTACAAACCATAAAGGAGCTCCCTCTCCAAAGTTAGTCTGAGACAAAATGCTTCTTTTTTCTTCTCCTTTCTAGTCATCAAATTCAACTCAGGAGAAAACAACCTCACGTTATCTCATTAGTGTCTTACTGATCCAAACAACAGATCTCTAAATGAGCACAAATTAAATCTCCTGAACATTGAACATCTTCTCTATTTCTTTCTACAGCTCTCTCTCTCTCTCTCTGTAATCTCTATTCAGTATCCATCTCTCTCAGCCAGGTCTGAAACTCACCCTCTCATTAGTTCATATTTCCTCCCTACCGAGGTTTTAGGAGGAACAACTGTGTTGTTGTTTTCTTTGCAATTCCTGCTTCCGTATAATGACATCATTCATTTTAATTTTGTAGTTTTGGGCGGAGGAGTGAAGGATGAGCCAAAGACAGAACCTTTGAATAATGGGTGATACCCGGGTAAAGCGGTGGATCCATGAATCTTTGGACATTTTTGTAACATTGCAAAAACCCAAAGGGGAGCGATTTCATCGTCGTACACGTCTTGTTGTAATTTAGATTAAAGTTTAATGTAATTAGAAGCGACCGCCGGTCCTCAGTGGAGATACGAACACTAGAGAGTGTCGTAGTTAATAACCTGATGTTGGTGGAATGAAAACCAACAAGTTTTGAATAGAAGCAGTAAATAATTACCTCTGTGAAACATTTATTCTGTAATGTGACCCAGAGAGCAGAAACCAAACCCACGCCTTTACTGACACACGTCGCAGCATTAAACCATTCAAACCGAGTCTGCAGCGAAGAACATAATTCCACGCTCAGTTGTTCAGCGATGGCGTTTCCCCGGAGCGAATCGTGCAGCAGAGAGGCTGCTCTCTATTACCGCAGACATAAAGTGAATAAAAACACAGCGGGCCGCTCCGCCTCCCCCTCACTATTCTATTCTGGCCGGAGTTTAAGATACACTCAAGATTTGATGAGATAATTCATTCTTTTAAGTTTATAAAGTGGAAGGGATCATTCAGTGTTACAGATTGGGTTTCACTCGCACTCTTAAATCTTTGCTGCGTAGTATATTTTAACCGGAGACGCCCCGCTTTCAATCCAGAATGTGTTTAGTGACGGAAAGTTTCGTCTTTACGTATATTTTGAATGTAGATTTGTGTAACTCATTTCTTCAATTGCATGTAGGGGTTTGTGTTTTTTTCAGTTTTTGTTTGTTTACACCTCAGAGATGATGGTGGAAGATCCGGACGAGGCTTTAGTGGGACAAGGACCTGTGAGCATAGATTTACACCTGGACTTCCTGCTTACTTTTTCTTCCTTCCCAACTGGAGGGGTATAACTCTAAAAAGTCCCCAATCCCCTGCGTTGTACAAGAAATCCCCCTGGATGAACTCAGATTAAATGTGAAATTATGTCGACAGTGTTTTTCGTAAAACAAAGCGCCCCCTAGTGACTTCCCTATGAACTTTTAGACTAAAATATGATAAACAATAAAGATCTCCTTGAGTCGATTCACATGCACCAAAATTTGGACTAAAATCGGACCAACGTTGAGGAAGTTATGTCGGCAAAAACAGCATTTTTTGTCAGAAAAACTCCCCCTAGTTAGTAAAATATGAACTATTAAAGTAAAACACAAGGTGTGCTACAACTTTTTTTAGTATAAAGCTCCCTGAAGAAAATAAAATATGAATTATTAGATTGAAATATGGCTAAAATATGATAGAAACAAGATCGATCTCCTCACGTCGATCCATATGCACCAAAAATGGACTAAATCAGACCAACAATTGAAGAATTATGGCCTGAAAACCTTTGGGGGTGGAGCTTCCCCTAGTGCCAAAACGATACAGTCGATCTTTCCCAAATCAATGCAGTTATTCCTCGCACTAGTTTGAAATTAATCCACGGAATAGTTTTTGAGCTATGTCCGAAAAACAATGTCTTATCGTAAGAAGCGCCCCCTAGTGGGTAAAATGTGAACTATTGGAGTAAAATAAGATTCCAAAAAGAATGTTTTTCATAAAAAGCTCGCCCTAATAGGTATAATTTTAAATACTTGAGTAAAACATGACGTACCAAAGACGGAGCTCCTCCAGTCGAAGCATATGCATCAAATTTCTACAAAATTGGACCAATGGTTGAGAATTTCTTGTATTTTCCCGAAAACCTTTAGAAATAAATCTCCCTCTAACGTCCGAAATATGCAACCGAGATCAAATTTGATCCATTTCATAGTTTTTGAGTTATTGCCTTAACAACAAGGATCTGCGGAGAACAGGTAACTAAGCATAAAGACTAAAGAGGTTTCTGTTTGTTTTTTTGTTTATAATACAAATTGCCCCCTCAGGAAAACAAATAACGAACTGGATCAATTCCCCATGAATCGGAATCGATCAATTGAATCAGCGGAATCCCAAAGATTCATTAGCTCATCAGTCGTACATCAGCTAATGATAGAGGCAGTTTTGGCCCGATATTAATAGCGGCTTTCATTAGCGTTGACACAGCTAATGTCGTGGCTCATTTCATTCATGCTCTCCAATGTTTTGTTGTCATTACCCCTCCCTCAGATAATGACTCACTCCCTTGTGACCATGACTTTGCATTCAGAGCCCGTTTTTGCTCTTCATCTTCTCCTTTAGGGGTGACTACATTTTTTTTTACCAAAATCAGAATTAGATTTACTAGAATTTTCCAAATAGTTACTTCTAAAATCTTGGTTCATCTTGTCGGTGCACTTTCCTGAATTCTGCAGAACATCAGCTGTATAAATATTTTGTTATTATATGAAATAGTTGACCAGAATCTGTCGAATCCCCACCTCTCTCACCTGGGGAATGTCATGTAATTTAAACGGAATGCGTCTTTACAAACTGGAACGCCGGAGAGATAGCCCATCTTTCCATTTCCTCATGTAAACAGAATTTCTTGGTTTGGGGTGTTGAAGCTTTTCAGAAAGCGCTGGGATCAAGGGCTTACATCTGAGGGATTCTGCAGAACCACAGGCACATTGTCAGGGAGTCGCTCTCACATAAACGCAGGTAGATTCTCGCTCTGCAGATGCAGGTTTTATTGACTTTACATCTAATGCGGGATCATTGATTTCATTTTGATTTGATTTCTTTTGAATTTTTTATTTCGAACAGATAAAAATAAATTTCTTTTTTATCACTATAAATTATCATTATTTTATACATATATAGGATTTATAAACACTTTTTTTTTATCATATGGGCACCAATTATTTAGAATTGTTCTCAAAATCACCATCTTCATCTCAATATCGTATTTAGAAAAGTGTTTTGTTTTGGTTTCCGTGTTACATCGGAAAAAAGTCCTTTAAAAATAGTTGAACGACACGGGGTTCAACTTGAACGAGTCGCCAATTCATCATAGAGCCGACTCATAAATAAGCGTTATGGTCAATGAAGGAATGGATGACATGCTCTTAAAAGAACGCCGCCGCCGTTCAGTTCCACTAGAAGATCCTTTTCCACTGAAATGGACGTTGGTGCTGACTGTCCTATTCGCCCGATAAGTTTTAATTTATAATTAAAGCGGTTATATATTAAAAATAACCGCTTTCTGCATACCGACGCAAAGGAATTACGGCCAACACAACAAATTTGAGATATCGTTTGTTAAAATTAAAAAGGTAATGTGTTACGGATTTCCGGCTAGTACTAGCTTCCGGTGACAGGGCCATTACTGTCTGTAGTTTTCGTGGTGATAATAAAAATAAATTTTTACCCACATATTACTGACTCTAGATGTCGATCTTTTAATAGGGAAACGCTAGGAAAGGAAGGAAAGTATGGATATTTTAGTATCGATCAGCAGCTGCTAGCAGTAATTATGAGGGAGTGCGCAGAAGGTCCATTCTGTCGTTACTTACACACCAAGGACCACAAACAACTATGCAGAAAGGGCTGGAGAGCAAACCGAGAATAAGGAGGCGGCTCTGTTTGTCCGACAGAGACACACAAGCTCCGTAATCCGAGACATTCTCAGAACGCTTGGATTTGACCTTCCTTCGTAGAAGGGAGATAAATTTAATCGACAGTCCAGGAGAGGTGTAGGTTGAGGAGAATGTGAGGGCATAACCTGCGTCGGTGTTAATGCTACGCGGTGGGTGTCGACAGGACATCTTTGCAGAGAGAAATACCTTCACATTTATCCCCATTGTGCGACAGGCGCGCCGTTATGTGGGTGACCTCGAAGGAAGAAAGAAAAAAAGACTTCCAATAACGAACGAGACTAGAGCGAAATTCAAGAAGAGAAGCAAAAATCGGGGATAACAGGATCTAATCGACGGCACAAAGCAACGCGGTGGAAAATGAGATGCATGAGACGAGCCGTGATCCGTGAGATGACCAAAACAATAAGAAATTAAATCAAATCACATTAGCCACAATACTGCGAATCCTCGAGGTCGGTGATGTGTGGCAACGTTGTGTGTTTTAAATAAAGGTTAGACTGAAAATCTTCTTTTCCTCCTTCTTTTTTGACTTTTCCCTTTAGGAGACGCGTTAGCGGCTCATCCATTTCAATGTGTCCTCTGCATCTCCCTCTGGCACACCAACCAACTGCATGTCCCCTTTTCTACAGCCAGAAACCTCTTGATCTTCCCTTTCTCCTGCCTGTCAGCTCCATCTCAAGCATCCTTCTACCAATAGATCCACTATCCTGCCTCTTTACGGGTCCAAACCATCTCCATCTCCTTTTCTAATCCTGTCCTTCCTCCTCACTCCCAGAGAACATCTATAATAATAATAATAATAATAATAATAATAATAATAATAATAATAATACATTTAATTTATAATGCACTTTACGTTTGGATCAAATCTCAAAGTGCAAATCTGAACATCTTCAGCTCTGCCTCCTGTCTTCTGGTCAGAACCGCCGTCTCTAAACCATCCAGCAGAGCTGCTCTCACCACCATCTTGGAAACCTTTCCCTTCACTCCTGCTGCTACTCTTCTGTCCCAGATATTTCCCGAAATTATTCTCCACCCGCTCCACCCTGCCTGCACTCGCCTCATCTCCACACTCCTTGTTTCTCCCCCAAAAACTTACACTCCTGCACGTTCTCCACCTATACTCCTTCATCCTTTCTCCCCTTCATTCACACACATGTTCTGTCTTGCTGCGACTGACCTTCCTAATCTCGCCAACACATACCTCCGCCTCTCCAGGTCTTCCTCCACCTCTTCAGAGACCCTCTACAGATAACAATGTCATCTGCGGACAACAGGCTCCATGTAGACTCCTGCCTGAGCCTGACCAGAGTCCGCCTTTCACTTTGAAAGCTTCCGTTACTCCTACTTCACACCTCACGGCTGTCCAACATATCTATACCACTCCAACATACTTCTCTGTCAATCATTTCCTCCATTCTTCAGGAATCGTCTCACTCTCCAAGATAGAGTTGAACAACCTAGTTGAATAATCCACTGCCCACTCTCCTAGACACCTCCTTACCTCCGCAGGTACGTCATCAGGACAAACCGCCTTTCCTTTCTTCACCATTGTTCTCGCTTCATCCTTAATAATCCATCCAATTTTCTGATCCAGATTTCTCACTTTCTATATATCAGCTCTTCAAATTGCTCCCTCCATCTTGCCCTCACACTCTCCTCACTTGTTAGTACATTTCCATCTCTATCCATAATCACCCTAACCTGCTGCACACCCTTCCCATCTCGATCCATCTGTCTCCCCAATCAGTAAAAGTCCATTTCTCCTTCCGTCGTGTCAAACCTCTCATATAACTCATCATGGGTTTCTCGTTTAGCCAGTGCGACCTCAATCTTCGCCTTATGCTGCGGCAATATTCTTCGTCTCTCGTACAATCCCACTTCATCTTCGCCAACCTTTTCTTGTGTATACTCTCCTGAACCTCATCATTTCCACCACCGAGTCTCCTTATCTTCTTTCATCTGCCCAGATGACACACCAAGTACGTTCCCTCCTGTGTCTTCTATCACTTTAACTGTAGTTACTCATTCAGGAGTTCATTACCGAGAGCCCGTCTAAACTCCTCCCTCAAACCTCAGCTTCCATTATTTGATCTTTCACCCTTACCTTGGCTCTTTTTCTTAGGGAACACTTATGAATGTACACCAAAACCAGCGTCGTTAAAAGACGACATATTAACGAATAGTGAGAAATGTTCATTTAAAGCTCTTTTAAGCAAGAGATGAAGATGAAGACCGTTGTGTTGTTAACACTGAACAAAACAATAATTGAACAGCGTCGAGGCGTTGTGTCCTTCTAAACAGTCAGCAGCGAGCAGAAGAGGTGTTACCGATTGCAGAGTGTTACATGGAGGCTACAGGACCCAAATGCAAACAGGTAAAAAGGTAATTCGAGAACAAAAAGTTAAGTTTAATAAAGACCAGTTAGAATTCTTAAAACATAAACTAGAGGCTAAAATCACGCCCATCCAAACACTGAGGTAAACAGATGAAAATAAGCCAAAGTAGCAAATAAAGATCCAAATTATAAAAGGAAGAACAAATAATCCATAATTGCAAAAGTGTCAAATAATAATCCGTGATGGGGGGGTGGCCACCACCAGCCACACCTGTTAACAGGCGAGGTTTCCTCTTCTCTTAATCAAGAAACACGACAAACATTTCGATTAACATCTGCGTTATTTTTCATATTTATGTAAACGTTAATGCAAGTTTTTAAAATAACGCTCCTGTCAGTATCTGGTAGCCTCCAACCTCTTCATGGAAAACTGGCAGAAGACTCGATCTGCTGCGTCCTTCAACCTTAAGGAGGGCGGAGCTTGTTCTTCAGACTATTCCACTCTGCTCCAGAGCAGAGGGGTGTTTCCTCAGAATCAACCAACCATCTGAAGAAGAAGATTGTCCTTCTCCCCCTGGAGTCATCTATGGACTAGTGAACTATGGACATAAAAAAATATGACCAAAAAGCAGCAATATTAATTAAAAGTTATAGGTTCTGCTAAAAAAGGAAAGTGGATTAGAAGAGCACTCAGTCTTGTTTATTTAAGTTAATTTTGCCCTGGAGAAATGATTAAATGATTACTAAATAAATAAAACTCCTATTTCATCCACTTTTTATCTGATCTCCAAGTTTTTGCTTACCTTGGTGCTTCAAACAGAAAAACAAAACTTACACCGGATTCAGGGGAGCACAAGGAAGCAGGACAGAGGCGCTAACAAGGGAGCAGGACAGAGGCGCTAACAAGGGAGCAGGACAGAGGCGCTAACAAGGGAGCAGGACAGAGGCGCTAACAAGGGAGCAGGACAGAGGCGCTAACAAGGGAGC
>VRLP01004500.1:0-47997 GCA_009660295.1 Lophius piscatorius
CACAAGGCCGTCTCCATGGAATTGTCGCTTGTGTCCTCCCTCACTAAGCCCAAACGTCAAATCTACTTCAGGAATTTGAAAAACATCAACCCAGAAACCATGAGAGTCGACCTCCAGCATCTTCTTTCTGGAAACTTTGTATCAGCCAATGACTCAGTAGATTTCTACAATAAATCCCTGAGTAGCATCCTGGATCATCACGCCCCTGTAAAAACTAGAACAGTCACCTTCTCCCTCTCAGCCCCCTGGTTCACCAGCGAGCTACGGGAAATGAAGGCAGCTGGGCGTGTCCTTGAGCGGTGTTACAAGGCTTCAGGTCTCACTGTCCACAAGCTAGCCTTTCGGGAACACCAAAAGGTCTACTCAAAGTCCCTTAGAGAGGCTCGGTCACTGTTCTACTCCAACATCATCAAAACCAGTCCTGGAAATGGCCCACTTACCTCAACACGATCCCTCCGTTCTACCCACTCATACCGCCTCCTCCTTCCCCGGACTAAGCTCAGCACCATGGGTGATCGGGCCTTCTGTTCTGCTGCCCCTCGTCTGTGGAATGCCCTCCCTGACCATCTCAGGGCTCCACAGACGACTGACACATTTAAAAAAGGACTTAAAACTATCCTTTTTTGCAGAACCTATAACCTTAATTAACATTGCTGCATTTTGGTCAGGCTTTTATATAGTTATTATTTTATTTTTTATTGATGCTTTTATCTGCTTTTACTTTGTAGCACTTTGAGATTTGATCCAAATGTAAAGTGCATTATAAATTAAATGTATTATTATTATTATTACGTGTTGGTGCCATCTCAGATGGAGCTTGTCCTTTTTTCATGCTGACTTTGTGGCCTCTCTGGTGGGGAGGTTGGGGACTGCTTTTGTCGGTGCCAGACGGGTCGGCGTGATTGCCCACGAGAAGCAGAAGTTGTACTACGATGGAGCAGCCCGTCATCAGCCGTATGCAGTAGAAAATCTAGTATGGCTACATAATCCTACAGAAGACCGTATGAAACTTGCTCCTCACTGGAAGGGGCCATTCCAGATCCTGGAGGTTTTGGGCTCCCGGGGGGAACATGGACTTACCTATCATATCAGTTATCCCAAGGAGTCTGTTGGACAAGAGCAGGTTTTCCATTATGATAGACTGAAACCTTATATACTTGCACTGTTGACTGATGCTTCTTCTGGTGACCTCCCAGCCTCTCCTCTTCATGCTCCCTTGCCCCTGGGAAAGTTTGAGATGGATGGTGGAGGGAATAAGCCGTTGGTTACTTAGGGCCCATGGACCGTTGAGGATGTGGGCACCTTTGAGCTACCACAGACGATAGCTCGCTCTCGACAAATCGTTAAGAGGCGTGTTCGGAAAGTAGGGGTAAATTGAAATGGTATATATGTGTGTTTTTTGTGTGAATTTGTTTTATGGAGGCAAATTAATGCTGGGAGGTATGTAACAGATTTCAATGGCTAACTGCTCTTATTACGGTTACGTT
The DNA here is from genome assembly GCA_009660295.1 of Lophius piscatorius. Classification (NCBI taxonomy): domain Eukaryota; kingdom Metazoa; phylum Chordata; class Actinopteri; order Lophiiformes; family Lophiidae; genus Lophius; species Lophius piscatorius. The sequence continues at coordinate 1,488 of VRLP01004500.1, forward strand.
TCCTGTGGTTGAACAGTACTGGAGGTACTTTTATTTTGGAAGTGTCAAGCGGATGTAGGCGAGAGTTGTTGTAACGTGTTGAAAACCCTTTTTACACGTAATGTTTTTCTGCAGCGTCTTCTTCAGAGCCAAGGAAAGACAAACTGGTCATTATATTAGGGCAAGGAGAACCACTTAGTGTTCACATGAGAAGGAGGAAGAAGAGGTCAACCAACATGTTCCCTCTGAACAACTCCTGTTTTTTTGAAAAAATTGTGAATTTTTCCAACCAAATGGAGGATCATACTGATAATTTAGCACAAGATAAAGCAACGGGACATGAAAGTTACTCCTCAAAGAGCAAAATCAGGAAGAAGTATAACAAAATTAGGGTAGCAGAAACCAAGGATAAATATCAGCGTGGACTTTCCATCTGGAAATCGCTGATGAGAGACTAAGGTCTTCGGAGTTATGGCAAAGTGGCCTTTTTGTGCTGGACTTGTAATTTAGCCTTATAATCGAAATTTAATTTACCATTTTATAGCTTTGATTAGAACAAAAAGTTGAGCCATGTGCGTAGTTGGCAACCCAATTAACCTTTTCCTCAAAGGGTGCTACAACGACTATATTCTTACTCTTACATTAATTTCACACTGAGCTAGAGCTGTTGAGGGTTTTTATTACCAATAAGCTGTAATGTTAAATACAGTTAAAGTCACCAGAGATGATTCAAACTTGTTTGATTTTGGAGATAATACAGTCCTGATTGGATCTGTATAATTGTTACGCATTATGAGTCTCAACAGAAATGTTGAGCAAACAAAGCTTCTAGCAGATGACAGAGAGAGCGGAACATGTTTGTGCAGTGAAATATTCCTGTTGGGTATAAGAAGAATCCCTGCAGCTGCAGCAAAATTATTTCTGTGTGCAACTCCAGCCTGGATACACAGCGCTTCAGGGTGGGAGGAGAGGACAAAAACACACGTTTCAACATATCAGCAGTCAGGTAATCTGACTGGCAGTGGAATAAGAAGATTAGTCGAACACACGGATGAGTGTTGAGAATTATTGCTGAGGTCAGCTCTGATCCTCCAAATCAGGGGCTTATTTTTACACATTAGGAAGATCGTGGCATGTCATTAAAGTTGCTGAGTCCCATGAATGCCACTTGAATGAACTTGTATAATATGACCAAGTGGCAGCTTGTATATTATACAAGCTGCCACCAAAAGGATGAGCTTTTCCAAAAGGATGAGCTAATCTAATTAAAATGTGAATTGAATTAGATTAGAATTGAATAAATTTATTTTTATGAAATACAAAATTCCATCATGACATCATTTATAATTTGTCAGATTTGTTATTCTACTGTTTAAAAACCTGCTTGACAAAACAATTATTTTTTAGAGATCGAAGATATTAAAGAAATATATGTGGCAATGGAATAAAATATGCAAATAAATTATTTTTCCAAATTTTTGTTCTTGGTGAGGCTATTGAAGGGTTTCAAGATACTGTTATGATGCTTCAAGCAAGTGTGAGTTATAGTCATTTTATCTCAGCACCACCTCACTGACAGCCCACAGTACGTGAGTCTGAGGGACTGGGTGTCTGACGGGGTGACCTACAGCCCGGGAGCTCCACAGGGGACAGTGCTCTCCCCTTTCCTGTTAATACTTAATATTTCTGACTTCAGACACGACGCAGCTCACTGCCGTCTCCAGAAGTTCTCCGATGGGGTCAACCACTTTGGGATGAACTCAAACATAGGAGCTGGTGATTGACCTCCACAGAAGGGCCGACCTAAACCCACCGGGGAACATCCAGGGTTTTGACATTGAACAGGTGAACTCTCACAGATACCTGGGTGTTCACCACCACAATAAACTGGACTGGTCGGACAAAACAGATGACGTGTACAAGTTTAGAAACAAAGTCAAAACCTGCAACCAAAGCATTATCTGTAGTTTTTGCTCTGAAAAAACTACAGATTATGACATTGTTCAGCCTTCTCTCTACTTTTCTATATTCACCCGTTCTTCAAAGCACTCCTTTCCTTCTCACCCTCACACTGAGCTCAGAATAAACATTATTAAATGATAAAATATACAATCAATAAAACATGGAATGGATATCAAAGGTGAATTTATTTAGATTTAAACCCCAGTAAAGGCTCACACATAAAAATATGTTTTTAAGCGGATAAAGAGCCGGTCTGATCTCTTCAGTGAGAGCCATCCAATCAGAAATCTATTCAAAAACAGCAAAAAAGGTTCAATTACCAAGTGCTCTTGGTTATAAAGTAATAAACTCCTGGTGCACTAGAAGTTGAACTGTTGACTCGCAATCCTCTGTTTGTGATATTTTTGTTGGTGTTTTTTTCTCCCTACAGATGCCCGTAGAAATAAAGACATTTTACTCCATCCTTGACTCAATGTGGTTGTGCCTGAAGTTAGCCAAGACGCTTTCGGTTTTCTGCAGTGCGTGTTTGCCTGAGGTCACCGTTCTTGGAGGCATCAGAGATGAGTTTTATATTCCCCCACCACACAGCCTTGAACGACACTGGCTTCAATTACAGATAATGAAAGTGGAGAGAAACTTTGGGTGCCTCTTCAATTAAAAATAACTGCAGATGTCCAATAGTCTTTATCATTTGTAGGATGGACTAATGACTGGAAACAAATCTAAAGTTGGTACCTGAGTCTGCAAAAATATGTGATATGTTCTTAAATGTTTGATGATGCGTGTATGTGTGCAGGGACATCAAGGTTACAGCTTTCTGATTTCAGCAGCATGTTTTTCATAGCGATTAGCAGAAGAATTTTATATTTAGTCCACTGGAAAGTCGTATTAAAGATTCATAGAGAGGAACTCATCTGTAAATCACGGTAATGATTCATGCATATTTAATGGAGCCTCATAAGCAGTAAAATCCAGAGCAGGAGAGCAAAGCCAATACATCTTCTGCCTTATATGATAATGACCATAGGGGCTGCCAGTTGCCTGCTTCCCTTCAACACGCCTGAGGACATCTTGATATTCCCCCACAAAGCCCCTCACATGGAGGGAGATGAGTGAGTAAACTCGATCCTGGACTCCTCTACCGCGAAAGAAGCCGTCATCTCTTGTGGTTAAATGGGCCGAGCCAGGAAATTAAGAAAATTCATGAAGGGCAGGTTTGAATTCTTAAAGGCGTCCATGTGTGGTAACTGTTTGAAATGTTAAGCGCAGTGACGATGGTATTTTTCTGAAAGGAATACCGTTAATGTGGGAAGGCAGTGGTGGTGGAATTGAATCTCATTATCGCTGAGGCAGCAGTAACCAGGCAACAAGTGGAAACCTTTTCTTCCACAATTAATGCTCAATAAAGCAGCAACAATAAAAGTGGGCTCTTGCTGTTTGATGGGAGCAGTTTATGTGTACAAGCTGATAGAGATCTTCATCAATCATATCCAGTCTGGTCCACATAAAATAAAAATTTGTAAAATGGTCATATCTACACTGAAAAACAAATCCATATGATTGACGGTAAATTACCATCAGCTGAAGTTGCCAGAATTTCACCATAAAAATATTCAAGTACAAGACATTGCAGTTAATTACCTAAAAAAGAAAAGATATATTATAAACCTCCTTATGAGCACATTTAAAAAAAAAGAGTTGAAAAACGACGGTAAATTAACAAAATTACCTTGAAATTAACAGTATTTCAGAAATATACATTATTTATAATCTCTCCTTTCTGTAGAAATGAAGTGATGTATATGTTTAATGGTTAAAGATTTTATAACGTAATTTTAGTGTACATACCAGTATAATCTGCAATAAAGACAGAATGATACCTTAGTGTTACTTACTTACTTGTGACATTACAGTATTTTTCAGTTACCGTTCTGTTTTTTTATCAAACATTTTTGTTTTCACTTTAAATTTTGTTTTCAACATATTCTGATAGTAAAGTCATAAATAATATTATAATATATTACAATATAATATCATATTCACTGTATCTTGATTTTCTCTTAATGTTGCCATTTGACATATTTTTAACCTTCATTTTTACATACAACAAAACAAGCTGTTAAAATATGCCAGGGTTTATAATCTATCTATTATATTATAATAGGACGTAAGAAGAGAGTTCAGTCATCTAGGCCACGGGAAGGCCGGGGGCCCTGACGGTCTCAGTCCCAGGGAGCTGAAAGGCTGTGCATCTCAGCTGTTTGCAGTTTTCCAGCATATATTCAACCTGAGCCTGAGCATGAAAATTGTCCCTGCACTGTGGAAAACATCATGTTTGGTTCCTGTATCCAAGAGGATACATCAATGCACACAGAGTGACTACAGACCAGGTCACTGGAGAGGCTCGTCCTGGAGCTCCTCTGTCAAGTCGGGGAGCCCTCACTAGACCCTCTGGAGTTCGCCTACCAGCCCCATATCAGAGTTGAGGATGCCATTATCAATCTGCTGCTCGGGGATTATTCATACCTTGAAGAAGCAGGCGAACATGGTGAGAGTTATGTTTTTCGACTTCCCCAGGGCTTTTAACACCATTCGACCTGCCCTGCTCAACCGTGATCTCTTGGACATGCAGGTAGATGCTCCACTAGTGGCCTGGACTACCAACTACCTCTCAGGCCGACCATAATGTGTGAGGCTGAGGACAGTTTTGGACCCTATAGAGAGCAACACGAGGGCACCCCTTGGGACGGTCCTGATTGCCTTCCTGTTCACCCTCTACACCTCAGACTTCCAATGCTGCTCTCAGTCCTGCCACCTGCAGAAGTTCTAAGACGACTCAGCCATTATGGGCTTCATCAGCACGGGTCAGAAGGCTGGGGACGGGAGTGTGGTGGACAGGTTTGTGGATTGGCTTGGCTGAAACCACCTCCAACTCAATGGAGGAGTTGGTGAGAGCCTTAGGAAGCAGAGGTCCACCCTGAGCCCATTCAGCATCAGAGCAACTGAAGGGGACATTGTGGAGATCTGCAGATACCTGGGTGTCCACACGGACCATTAGTTGGGCTGGACCAAAAACACAGATGTTATTTGCAAGAAAGGTCAGAGGTTCCACACTTCACGTGGGAACCACATATGTAGAAACCATCCCCCCCACCTTTTCTGCTTCTCAAAAAGAAATTTTTTTTAAATTTGGACCCATCAGACCGAAGTACAGATTTCCACTGGTCTAATATCCATTCCTCTAGTTTATTGGCCCAAGCTATTCTCTTCTTCTTCTTGTTCTTCCTCAGGAGCGTTTCTCTGCAGTAATTCGACCATGAAGGTCTGATTAATTATCTGTCTCCTCTGAACAGGAGGAGACAGATACTTGTTGAGATGTGTCTGCTACTTGAACTCTGTGAAGCATTTATGTGTGCTCTAATCTGAGGAGCAGTTGGTCCTCATGGTGTCAACCACATTAAGGAGGCAAGAAAATCCACAATTGAACTCTTTACAAGGTAAAGTCGGGTTTCTGGTAATTGAAACCCCGGCCTAGGAGACTACCTCAGGAATCTGACGTGAGAATGGCAGAAGTGTGCAATGCAGTCATCAACACAAAAGGTGACCACTTTAAAACAATTTTAAATAAAGAACATAAACATAATTCTATATGTGTTTTTTCATAGTTTTGATGTCTTCAATATTAATCTACAATCTAGAAAGTAATAAAAACAACAAAAAACACTTGAATGAGAAGGCATGTGCAAACTTTTGACTGGTAGAATTTGTATTGCATGATAATACCCTAACCAACATAAAATAGTATGACTTCCTCTTGTTTTATAAATGCTCTTTATTTTACATGATATAATATGTGACCACTGCCTGTAGCCGGTGTGATTACATTACAGTGGCTTAAAAAACAATTTTAAACATTGTGAAAATAAACATGCCCACTCTTTCTGCAAAAGATAAATTAATTTCTTCCGTGTTATTCAGATGACTGCTTTCTATCATGGTTTTCTGTCGGGCTTCTTACCACAACAAGCATATTCATGAAATCTTTCATTGTTCATTTTTTGCACACAAACACACACATACAAGCAGTTGGCCAGCCGTCTGAAGTGGAGATGTGAGAATCTGCTGCATGCATCGACTGATGTTTAGCCCTGATGGACTTTGGCAGGGCCACCCTGCCAGCACCCATGAAGCACCCAGCAGAGGAGAGAAGCTGGAGCTGGACTGGGTAATCTCCCCATCAAGACCAAAAGCAGCTTTGCTTCAACACCAACAGCCCGATGCTGTTTTCTATCCCCTACTCAGTCAAATCATTTTAAAATATCTCTTTCACAGTGAGGTAATGTCCGCTTAAAGTTAAATTAAGACAATAAAGATCAGAGGTTCGGTCAGCAGAGATTATTTGTTTACTGCAAGGCGGTTTACAGTTTCAGGCGAAGCATTGCCGAGAGGACAATCTAAGCCAATGTGATGCTGCAGTATTGATTCAACATCTGAGAATAAATCCAGTGGCGTGTGAGGAACACATACAAAGAAAAGCTAAAGAAGGATGATTGCGCTTTTACAGCAGGGGTCAGCATTCACACAAACATTCATACAGTGATGATAGAGGTTGCCATGCAGGGCACCACATGTTGATGAGGAGCGTTAACCATTCATGCCATCACTCACACACCAATGGAACAGCCATTGGGAGCAACTTGGGGTTTAGTATCTTGCTCAAGGACACTTTTACTCTTTGTGGACCGCAGTAGCCAGGGATTGAACCACTGACCTTCATATAAGTGGACAACCGCTCCACCAACTGAGCCACCGTCGCCCCAGTGATATGCAGATATGCATTCATCTACCTATTTCCTGTAACTACTTACTCTGAACAGGGTCACTTGCACAGATTGCGGCCTGGAGCCTTTCCAGGCCGCAATCTGTGGATGTATGCTCACGCTGTTTCTCATCTATATACACCAGCTCCTGTTTGTTACATCTTTTGCATGAAATATACACATTTTGAATCAAATAACACCAACAGAAATGATGGAAAAGCTATTATATTATATATATTATATATATATTATATTATATTGCCTCCTCATTTTTTCCTGTGATTAATCGCCAACCAGTCGGCCAGGGGTTGGCATGCTCTCTCGTAGCTGGGCTCCGCCTTAGAGATAAGGTACGAAGCTCAGACATCCGGTGGGCGCTCGGAGTGGAGCCGCTCCTCCTACACATCGAAAGGATCCAGTTGAGGTGGATAACCGTCTAATCCGGGCGCCTCCCTTTGAAGGTTTTTCAGGCACGTCCAACTAGAGGGAGACCCCGACGTAGACCCAGAACCCGCTGGATGGTCTATATGTCTACCTGGCTTGGGAACACTTTGGGATACCCCAGGATGAGTTGGAGATTGTTGGTGGGGAGAGATACATCTGGACCTCACCCCCTTGTAAAGAATTAATACAGCCTTTATAAAGGTAGTCTCATTGCAAAGAGGTACCGTCTGGACAGGCGTGAGTCTACCATCCTGCACCATCACCTTCTCTTTCAAGAACACTCAAGAAGTATTTGGGAAGAGAGGGCCCATGATCCTCTTCAACTGTACAATGGGTCTTTTTGAGTATTATAAATCTCCTTATAGTGTTATATCCCCTAGAAGTTAGAGATATTATGGAATCATCATCACTCCCGCCGCGTCTGCTGCCACCGCAGAGCCTTTGTGCTAACCTATTAACTTAAGAACTGTTGCACCAATCATTTTCAAATTCTATACCCAGATAAAACATAATGTGAGGAAGATCTGGATTGATTTTGAGAATAGTTGTTGGGTTTATTTCTGAGCTTTATCTCCAAAAGTTTTTGGGTCATAGTTTTTCAGCTGTTCAGAGACGCTACTCGCTTTTTAGGTATAAAATGAGAGCGTCTGAAAAGTTGCGTGACAAAGCATAACTGAGCTCATCAACACACACCTGAGACTTAAAGCTTCTGTCTGGGGAGGGTGGGGCTCGGTGATGCCATTAACTAATGACACCAAAAACTTCCTGTAAGCACTTCATTCCTTTATTATGAAGATTTGATAAAATTGTCCTTGCAGTGAGGCAAAAGCAAAACGAACTACGCCACATAATCTCAGAAGAAGGACAAATGAGCATGCAGCTCAAGTCAGCACCGGTGGATCAGACAATACGTTTCAAAAACCGGACATATGGCCCCCCTAGTAATGCTGGAGAGACACACGACGTCCAAGAATAGACTGGTGTGGACAATATTAGCATGCTCCAGTGCAGCGCCCCTGATGTGCACCAAGCAAGCTCCAGAAACAAAAAAAGAGTTTGGTCTCCAGAGATTCACCAGGATGGAAACAATTGCATCTGCTTGGACGAGGACAAAGAGTTGGTTCAGACAAACAACTGGGTTGGCGAACCATGATGAAGATTTCATGAGAGTGCAGGAGGGCTCAAGATTTGTACAGTATGATATATTCATGTGGATGGGGAGCGTTTTGTATGAAATGCAGACAGATTTAGTCTGGAAACACAGTGATGAACCCTACGCAGGAAGTATACCACAATCCTAGAGATCCCTCAGCGCCTCTGTCTACCCAGGAGCACATAGGGATCACCTCACTTGCTGTAACGGGGAGCTAACCAGTAATAGATTTAAAAAGTTTTAATCCCTACAGGAGCTGTTTGGACTTTAAAGTACAGTCTGTAAAATGTAGGACTATCTGTTTTAATATATGGAAAATTACATTCATAACTATTTTTTGGGGTATCTGATGGAAAAGAATGATATGGGTTTTGATAAACCCTTTAACAGTGGCACCAGCGATGACTTTTCAGGTTTTTAAGTTGTCGCGTCGTTTCGAGTTTGGACAACTGGAGGATCATACTTAGTATTTAGATCAAGAAAAGCAACGGTGTGTCAGACCTCACGCACAACACGAGATGCACCGGGTGTTTTTGAAAAAAATCAGGGGAAGGGAAGGGAAGGAGACGGAGAGAGCTTGCTGTGCCGTCCTTCCTCCCGGGAAGATATCGGTCAACCACTGCAGCTGTTTGGGGCTCCATATTTGTTTTTTTTTACAGCGAGGTTTCAGGCTCAGTTGCTTTTTCTGAGGGACAGAGCTACCGCAAAAACACTAATACAATGATGAACAAATGATAATATTGTTTTTTTACATGTCATCCACTTGACAGATGCTGGATCTCTTTGACACCTGAAGGCCAACGGGGATAGTGACGGGTGTGCCTCATGTGAATAATAAGTTCTTGTTTATTGTGGAACGGATCAGGTATCAGACATTAGATCGAACCCCTAGAAGAAGAAGAAAGTAGCAGTGATTTGGCCACCTGCGGCCGACCCATCTTGTCAGGGTCGATAAATGTTAAAACCCCCGGGAAGGTTGAGCGACCCTCTGATGACCTCTTCACCAGGCCAAAGCTACATACATTTTCAAGTTGTTGTAACATAGCACCTCTGATGTATTGTATATTGAAAACAAAACTGCATTTTAGATGCAAAGTAATACAAGTTCCATACCATGCCAGGCTAAGAACTGAGAAGCTCATATTAATGCACATAAAGCGGCTGTGTTAGATCAATACCTGACTCCACCTCTATAGCCTCACACAGTTATTAACTTAAAAAAAGATCACACTCTTCTATAGGACAACCATAGGTGGAGGCTTTGTTTGTAGTTGATTACTTAATAACATTGTATTGTTTGTTGAGAAAGGGTGCATATTGAACCTGAACATTACCCCGCAGCAGATGCAGTTTGAAGGATAAAAGATGAGACATTGCTTTCAGGCGATATTAAGTTCTCACTGACCGGTCTTCTTTGTGTGGAGATTGGTTTGGTGAAACAGCCTGCTGACGTTTTTAGGAAATTTATCAGGGTAAACACTGCGAATGGCAATGCATAACGGCTTGGAGCTGTGGAGCGGCACTACACAGAGGCAGCAGATTTATCAATATATCATTACTGCTGCCTTTAAACGCTGCAGGGGTTTCATGAGCTGGAGGAGAGGCTGTGGACAGCAGATAGTGGAGCAATCAGCCACATTCTCTTGCAGGTCGGCGCACAACAGTCAGTGTTACTTTCCGAGCAGCAACTTATTAGAAAAGAATATATGTTTATATTTTAGGCATTAATCCAACGCTGCAGTAAGACTACAGTTAGAGTGTGCCTCAAACACAGCCTGAGTTACGTTCACTAAACAAAAGAGAGTGTATTAGTTATATCAGTCATATGAAATAGACGCCTTCATGTGAACTACTTAATCTCCAATGGTCGGTGCACGTCTGAACATCCTTCCTGGTGATGGAGATTTGTTTTGTGCTTCAGTAGATCAGCTCTAGGAGATGACACAGCATAACAATAAGCTCTGTTAATACCAGTCAGGGCGTAGTTTCTGTCATGTCGTGATAATGCTTAGAGTGCAAAGAGAACTAGATCTATGCTGGGGTATATATTCTGGAAATGTCCCCAATCGCCTTCGTTGTAGAAGCAACCCCCCTGAATGAACCCCTAAAATTAAATGTGAAGGTATTTCTACAGTCTTTTTGGTTAAAAAGTGCCCCAAAGTGAGCAAAATATGAATTATAATTTTAAAACATGGGTAAAATATTTATAGACTAAATAGTTCTCCTAGAGCCGATTCCTATGCACTAAATTTTGATTAAATCAGATCAGTTGTTGAGAAATATGGTTTGAAAATAATACACATAATAGTTTTTGAGGTTTTTTGAAAAAAAAAAAGAAAAGAAGCTCCACCTCGTGAGTGAAATAGGAATTTGTAGAGTAAAATATGATACGTACAAGACAGATCTCCTGCGTCGATTCCAATGCACTGAATTTGAACTAAATTCTTCCGACGGTTACAAAGTTTTTTTTTCAAAATCTCTCTCTAGTGAGTAAAATACGTACTAATAAATGAAACATGATATTGTAGACTTCCACATCTGTTTCCCTTCACTCAGGAGAGTGACAGGTTTACTCCACATTTGTTCTCCACAGGACTTAAGAACGAATCAATTAACGAAGAAGACTTTCTTTCTGCCTTGAGAATACCGGTGTCAGGAAATTAGATGAAATAAAACTCTTATGGCTGACATCTTACCACTCCTCCCTTTTGTTTCATTATCACCTTGCAGACCACATTGGAATTTTAAGAAAACACAGTGCTATTTTTACAGCTTACACACCTGAACTCTTTGTTAAATATGCTTTCCAATGATATAAAACATTTCATCGTAAGTCGTTCGATAAGTAACCTGAGTTTTTCATCTTTCATCATCCGTCTTAGATTGTTCTACAGTACCACAAAGTAATTTAGTATCATTAGGTGGGTTTACATGGACAGCCTAATTCTGATTAGATTCGGGAAAGACGTCTAATCGGAAAGAAAAAGCTCCCGGTCTGCATCAAGGGTGATTTATTCATTGCAACTTTGATATATTTTAACATTTTTGGATGGGAGAATAGTCACTTCCGGGCACACCCTCTTTGTCATAATCTTCTTCTAGGCAGTTGTTGGCGGTCGGCACCGAGCTCACCGAAGCATTTTCGCCAACATATGAAAGGGAATGTGGATCGTAAGCGCATGATTTAAAGCGTTTCCGATAAGGTGAGTAGATGCATGTAAACACCGGCTCGGAAAAGATCACAGGTCATGTAAACAGGCGACCGACATTGCAATTCTGAAATGTTTAATTCGGAAAGGAGATAAGTGACCCATTTAAACCCACCTATTAATAGAAACATCACTTTTGGAAGATGTTTTTTGACTTACTACTGTTTAATATGTGAATATGTCTTTCTTACCTCATCCTCTTTGAATAATAATGTTTGTTACAACTATATTCTTAGAATCAGCTATAAGTTCTTGAATTGATTCTTTCACATGCGCTTATCCTGTCTACTACAACACTGATAGATATGCCTTCTTGATGCAGATATCATTGCAGTTGAGCTGCATTTGATTATGTCTTGATTACTGTTTTGCATTAACACGTTATATGAATACATGGTATTTATATTCACACTGTCTTCACTAATGAGAGTTCCTTCTCTTTGGCCAAGGTGAGAGAAAGTAATTGTACCTAACGTGTTACTATTATGTCTTTTATCCTTATCTCCCCCTTTTTGTCCACAACTTGGCATTATACAAGAGTAACCAGATATTCTGCTCATCCCTTCATGCAAATAAGTTACTGGTACACCCGGACGGGTATAAAAAAGGGATGAAGTGAAGAAGCTCTGCGTCTTCACTTCCACTTTTTAGTCTCTTCCTCTTATTGTCCTCTTAATTTTTAACTCTTAAGCTTTTCACTTAGTTTTTTTACCTTTGTTCTCTCCCGCGTTATTATTCATTTGTTTTTCTAAGATGTTTGCTTTTCGACTTTCGTTAATTTTTCGCTGTTCAGTTATACTTCGTATTCTGAACTGATTGTTTATTGAGCCTCGTAACCCTGAGCTCAATTACGGCACGCAAACTTTTCTACTTTTGTTTTAACCTGCTCCTAAGAGTCAATTTTTAATCCTTTTTCATCATGAGACTGCTAAGCCTGCAAAAGGTCAACTTTCCTCATGAATTTTACTGAGGCCTGCAACTCTCCTTGGACATTAGTTTTACACGCTACACTAAAGGGACCAGTATCCTGTTCCCATTTTTGCATCCTGCAACAAGGACAAATGGTGCCAGGTTCATCTCCTGCCCAACCAGATGTGTGTGCGCAGCAAACTCCTGTCTCCATACGGCAGCGACGATAGAGTCACCCGGAGAGAAGTCTACAGCTGACTTTTGGAACACTGCCTTTCTCCAGTGAGAGGAGTGCATCACCCCGACCCACGGACGTGATTGTGACCAGCACAAAGTAAGATCGTTCTGTCATGCTCATTCGTCATCTGGGGTTGATGTATAAAATTTAAGTCCCATTTTATCATGCCCATTAGTAATAATTATGTTCCAGAGAATTCAAAACCGTCAATAATTCCGCTCTATCACCATTAACTATTTCTCAAATTCTCAACAGTCGAGCTACTAATGTAAAATACATACTTCATTTGATTCATGTTCACCGAATTTGGAGTAAATAGAAATTATGAGTGAAAATGTTGGGGATAAAGCTCACCCGTGTGTCAGAAATAGGCAACTTACCTAAGTTCAGTGTGAAGTTTATCCTCACACTGAGGAACAGGTGGGTATAAAATTCCACAGTTATCCATGAAACAGTTTTTGAGTTATCATGTTAAAACAAACGATCCGCTCTTGCAGACGTATCGAGGTTCCATAATATCACAACATTTCAGTTATAATAATATTAATATATGAGATTTTATGAGATTTTCAGTATGGGGACGATTCATCCGTTCGGTATCATTGACTCTGTGCGACTGTTTAATTCCTCATCAGAGTGAATGCCTGTGTGGTTGTTTCGGCATGCAGAGGACTGAAGCACCGGCCAGAGAGGAAGAGATGGAACTCTTTTTTTCAGTTTTCAGGGTGTTATTCGTCAGCAGACCCAATCCTTTTTTAGGGACATGTAGGTCCAGAATGGATGGTATGTTGGCTCACTGTTGTGTGTGATGACCTCAGGTACAAACTCCAAACTGAAGGTTAGAGTCTCCATGGTGCTGAAATAAGAAGTGTCTCGCTCTCTTTACTTTTTCAGCTGTGCTCCTACCTATTCTGTTCTTCAGGGACCACCATCAAGAAACACAACACCTGCAACCGTTTCTCATCACAGCTGCCAACCCACACTGTAGCTCCTCAAACCTGTACCTAAAGTCATCTAGTTCTGGAACCAGTGCTGTGAAAATGTTTACGAAGGTTTTGGGAAAAACACAAAAATACATGACCTCCTTATTGGAGAAAAAGTTATTTTAAAACCTACCTTCAAAACTTTTCAGTGAAAAAAAGCAGTTATTAGTCTGTGATTCATCAAGTGGAACGAAGCAAAGGGACTGAAAGCCAATTAAATTGATAAGGAAATAATGGGGACAGTTTAAATATCTATGCTGTCTGTTGAGGCTCTTTGCTCGTGTTTTAAACGGGTACACATCAGAAGCACCAACGACTGAAGAAACTTCACCTCGATCTATCCTCCATCATTAACATGTAACACACACAGTCCTCACAGTGACATTTACCTCCCTCTGTGAATATGGTTTCAAAGAGAGATGGTGCTTCTGGTGGCCCGGGGCAGAGGAGCTGCCAGCCTGAAACAAAGCCTGCTTCTCCAAGAGACACTTATTTTTGCCTCTAGCAGGATGAAGCTTTTAGAGAGCAAAGGACATTTCTTTTTTTTACAATAAAACACAAATCAAAAGAAATCTCTGTCTAGGGTCTGTGAAAGTTCACTTTTGGAAACACAATAGATTCTCCATTATGAGGGTTCTTTTTCATCTCAGAGCTCAACCTTTTCTTAGAAGGAGTGAGGTTATAACGCCTTCAACTGCTGATACATATTCTTGAGGATATCCATGAAGAAGAAATACAGAAGTCAAGTTAAGAAAGGAATTTTCAAGTTAAATCATTCTGGTGTGGAAAGTGTCGGTAAATATTTGTTTCAACAGTCTGCCGTTTAGTAGTTTCAGGTACAGAGATGTTGTTCGTCTGACGTGGAGCTCATTTCAACTCTAAAGCTGTGCTCACACTGTACGTCTTTAGAGTCGTGGCTTTTTGATTTCAACTCGCGCTGTACGAATCAAACGTTTGTGGGAGCTCAAGATTGGCGTACTCATACTGTACGGACCTATTGTCACGCACGACATGAGTGCTCACACGGCACAACCCGCTGACTCCTGCAGCCCGTTGTCGCTATTGACAATAATTGCTGTCAATAAAGCTCTAGGGCAGAAATCATTTGGTTTGTTAGCAGCATGATAACAAGACAGACATTAGCCGTATTGATCATTTTTGACATCCTGTTAGTTTCTTTTAAAGAGGCGAAACCTCTTTAAAAGAAAAAGGTGCCAGTGTTTCTGGACTCATAGTCGTCTAGAAGGATGCAGAAAGTGTTGTTGGTCAATGTTAAGAGAGATTTAGAGGTAAGTGAGCTAAGTTTGACTGAATAGAGTCTTAACTTGATAGCAAGCACTGCTCTGACAGCAATAAACCTTTTCTTTTTTGTGCTTTCTATTCAGATGCTACCTGAATGCATTTCTCTAAGCTGCACAAGCAGAAGGGGGAAAGTAAGAGCAGAAGAAGCTCAAGGTCAGTGCATATTTTTAGAACTAGCCTAAAGCTAAGGTCTGTACAGTCGATGCATTGGTGTTTTGAGGTTAATTTAACATAGACTACACTAACATGCACAGCTCAAGGCAAACATTTGCCCCAGAATGCTCAGTAAGATTATATGTAAAGTAATTTGATGCTGGAAAATCAAATCTGAAGTTTGCTGAGCTGCAGTGGAAAAATGGTTATTAAGGTATTGGCTGAGATGCTGTGAATATGATGCAGACATCATAATCTGCAAATTATTTCCTCTTAAAAAAAGTGCCATTATCCCTTTCCCTTTTGTTTCTTTTCCCTTCAAACTTTCTTAAATAAGACATGGTAAGTCTCCATCTTGCAACCTTAACGTGTCTAAATATCACTGCATTTTACACACTCCAGACTGCACCGGCCTCGGCAACCTTCGTTTTTGCAGCCTTGTCCGAGTTCTTTGATAGAATGCGAAATACGTTTTTAGCTCTCATACCTCACAAGACCTGCAGGCCTTTCAGCTGGTTCGGAGCTCTTAGCAGGAGGACCTGTTTGGTTCTCTGGGACCTCTGACATACTATGAGCTACTGGGGACAAGCTGAGCCTCAGCCTTAACAGCAGAGCCAACAGATTCAACCAAAAAGAGAACTGGGAAGCACTGATTATATTTTGATTCAAATGAAAAGTAATCTGGCCTAGATCAGAGATGGAAGCGCTAACAAGGCGGAAGAGAGATAAGGATGTTGAAAAAAACAAACATGCCTTCACTGATTTGATAAAAGTTTTTACTTCTGCAAAGATTGGAAGGAGAGCATTGCGATTATTTTGGGAGTAAATGGAAGACATACATGTGCCTAAAGATCACAAAAACAACATATTTTCAAACAAAGAACGTGACAAAATAAAATAAATGACAAATCGTGATAAGATTTGTAAGACTATGTTAAAAATAATAAAACAATATAACACTATAGACATGAAACAGAGGATACATAAAAAGGCTTAAGACATTTTCAAAGATGTGTTTATGATATCGTATAAGGAGCAAGTCATTTAAAACAAAATTCAAGGAATGAATCATAGAGTGACAATGCATGATGGCAGATATTAGAAATGTACAGCCTGCGTTTGACCTATGAAGTAAGATTGATTGATGCCTGCGAGATAAACTGCATGATAACAATGCTGACAACGGTGCAATACAACAATACCAACCTCAGGACGGTTTCTCCTTCATAGCAGCTTCAATCCACTTTTCAAAAGGTCCAGAGGAATAATCCCACTATCAACATCTAAGTGTACAATAGGTTTATCTGCAGCATTCTGTCCCAACAGGAAAAAGACAAACCTGTTGTTATTGGGGTGATAGCAGCTCAGGAGGTAAGAGCGGTCGTTCACTTATGGGAAGGTTGATGGTTTGATCCCTACACTCCTTTTGTAGCGCATGTTGTATTCAGTTTACCCCCAATCGGCTCCCTGGGTTTCTCACAGGTTCTGCCCCCTGCTCCTCAGGAATGGGTCTAATGCAGAGATACATTTCACCATGTTGTACTGTATATGAATGTAAGAGCCAATAAAGAGAGTTAATTATTATTTTCCGGGATCAGACTCTACACCCCTTGAAGGCAGGATAGAAAACATTATTCCAGTCATTGGATGATACAAGCAGTCACGGATAACGAATGAATATTTAATGAATCGTGTAATGGTTATCTCGGTAAAACGTTGAGATTTGCTTTTTTTTTAAACCCATAAGAACCCAGATCCACTTCTCCTTCAATTACAATTATGGGGATATTAAAAAAGCCATATTGAACATGAATTGTTTTTGAAATGCTGCTCCATGTTAGAATACTTTTCTTTTCTTATTTTTACAATCAGAATCAAAGGTAAAATGAGATATATTTTAGTCTGCAAAGCAATAGTCTGTTATAATCATCCAGCTGCATCAACTGAATTTTATTCATTATTAATTTCGATGAGGCGTCCGGACCAGAAAGGGGGTTTGGGGGGATGGGAGAAAGAACGTGGGGAAAAAAGGAGACACATAAAGGGTTTGGGGGAACAAGCGAGACAGCAACAAAACAGCAGAGTAATAATCCCCGTCAGGGGCCAAACATGTTTATTGGTACTCTAATGCTGACAGGAAAGAGTGATGCTGCCAAGGCCACTGGAAAGCTTATGTTGTGAGTGTCTGAGGAAAAATCAAGTGTATAAAAACAGATAATAACCCAAAGTTCACAGCAAAAGACTTTCCACAAACTCACACAGATCTGGAGATGACTGATGTGATCACATGGGAGCGCTAAAGGACAAGAGGGTTGATCCAATAAGAAACTCAGGAACCTAAAACTACACTTCAGAGCGACGACAGGACAGGGAAAAGAAAAAGTCCCTGGACGGGGTATTCCACCAGAGAGGAAGACTGAGAGGGTAATGAACAGATACTAACCAAAGTCATGTACTTCACCTTATAAAGGATGATATGAGTTTGTCAAGAGGTTCGGACCTGGAAGGAGGAAATGGATTGCCAATGTGCAAACTGTTAGATTCTCATCTCATGTACAGCCAGAGGGTAAAACAGGGAGGGAGTGTGTATTCAGATGAGACAGGAGAACACAAGGGCACAAAGGGCTGAACATGGGAAACTCAGATCTGTGCATCTCCGGTGTGTGAGAAGCAGAGTGGTCTGATGGGTCTGGCTGGAAGAACATCTCGATGGTTGATGTTGAACTAACTTTTTGTGGCCCCGGTTTAGACTAACACACTCATGGACAGACAGATTGATGCACCATTTTTTACCTCAAAGAAGATTGAGTTATTTATACTCCATCTAAATGTGTGAATAAATCAGTCAGAAGCCCCATCATGTGTCACATTGTCATACATACCATAAAAGATGACAGTCAATAGTCAAGGCTTCCCACAACAGCAGAATAGAAATCGGTATAGGAGGTTGTTCTACTGCGATAATGCTGATCTGTGAGGTTTATGTCATTTATCAAAATATTTACAACAAAACTCTTTGAATGGTTTTCATGACTCGTTTCAGAATGACATATTGAGGGTTTTTTTGGACAAGTAGGCTCATATTCAAACATATTATTGTGGCAGAAAAATCTAATACTCATTTAATAATTAACTCTCTGATGTATTAAATACTTGAATACATTCACTAGAACTGAAGAACAGTTTTTGTCACTTTGGCTCCTATGCAGACTTGCATGACTTTGTCTGTGACAAAGTCTTAAGATTCACAGATTCTGCATTTTTGTGTATTCTGTCATTCATGCATTACTCCTAGAAAATTTGTTTTAGTTTTTTTCACATCACCTTTTACTTCTTCGGCATGTATTTACACTGTTACTCTTTTTTACTGTAGCTGCCCTGCCTCCATTCATTCTTCATGGTACTACTACATATAAATCATTCTTTCATCATTCCTTTAAAAGCTTTCAGAAAATATGCACTAATACAGACAAATGAATTCTAAGTGAGGATTAAAAGCTGCATTAGCATCCTTGTCGATCTTAAACAATGCCTCTAAGTCAAATCAGTTTTATTTATAACAACAACAGAACTTTATTTGAAAGCACTTTCCAGAAATAGCAGGTCCAGACCAAACTCTTTATTCTACTGAAATAGAGAACCGAAGCCTCTTCGGTTCTCCTATTTTTTTTACTTACGCATGAGTCACAGTTTGGGTGGAGGACCGGACACTTTCCCATCAAGATTGCTTTTTATAAATCCCATGTAATGCGTAGAAAATGCCGCACTCCTTCGTTTATTGTGTACAGCGTTCATAAATAAATGCAAGTGTGTGTGTGTGTGTGTGTTCACAGGGTGTGCCAAATTATTATTAATTATAGAGGACAAACCCTCGGATTGTGAAACCCTGTATTTGCCAGACAAGCAAACACACAAGCAGTATGTACAATAATACAAAAGAATAAAACAAGTTGAGCGATGACTTATAAGAGGCAGAAATTTAGTGGGTTTATTTGGTGTTTTCACAACATCATATGTAGGATCAGAATATACAGTAGCCTACAGTGGGGCATCCCATATAATCTAACTGGTGTAGCGTCAAATCGCTACATTGGTCACATTTCAATGGAAAATTTCATGTTGCATGATCGTCGGGAAAACTCATAGCCCCTCACAGCAGCGCCGCTGTTTCCCGGCCCTGGATTTTATTTTCCATGGCGTTATATTTGTGCCACAATCCTGAACGCAGAGCTGCTCATTTTGAGCGCCCAGTTGAATATCTGTCGATTGCGTAGTTCAAACAGCAAGCTCAGCAATCAGGGTGGTAGCATCAATATAACGCCCTATTTCAAACCGAATCATTGCGCGCGTTAGACTCCTTGGTCCGCATTTCAAGACGGGTTGGATTGGTTGCCGACATCGCCCTTGATGCCCTTGACGTGGTCCGGTTCCCGCACTGGCAACGCAAAAGCGGCTGGAACTGAACTGAGGACTGTCCACTCCGGTAATGATCCTATAAGACCCCCTCCCCTGCACCGTCACAACAAGCAACGTTTGGCACCAAACGATTCTAACGATTTTAGAACTTATTATATGTTCAGTAGTCTCAGATTCTCAGATTTCTGACAGTGTAATGTAGCTATTTTGGGTTTTTTGGGGTTCTAGGGAACCAATTAATTTTTTTTATACAAGTTCTTCAGTTGCTACAATGTCGGTTTGCTATATATGGTCATGCATCATGTAACACATTAACAATTTTATACGGTAACCTACTGTAATATGAATGATAATAATAATAATAATAATAATAATAATAATAATAATAATAATATAAAGGACATTTTAAGTAAGACATGCATGAGTGAAATACTTGTGTAAGCCTGTGTCATGTGATTGAAAGTTATTTATTGACCCAGGTTATTAACTAAATGATGTCACTAGAAATGTGAACGTTTGCCTGAAGTTTAAGTGGAAGCACCTGTGTGAATCTGAACTGTTTCCACCTGGACTGAGTGTAAAGTACTTGCC
This sequence comes from Lophius piscatorius, assembly GCA_009660295.1. Classification (NCBI taxonomy): domain Eukaryota; kingdom Metazoa; phylum Chordata; class Actinopteri; order Lophiiformes; family Lophiidae; genus Lophius; species Lophius piscatorius. The sequence goes on from VRLP01004500.1 coordinate 21,647, forward strand.
ACGTTGCCATGGTAACACATAGGTATGAATAGTAGTAGAAATATTAGTAATAGTAGTATTGCATTTTTACATTGAAAGTTACCACGTTGCCATGGTGACAGGTTGAGGTCATTGAGTTGATTCCCTTTGTTTCTTTTGAGAATCCTTTTCTCCATTTTTTGTCTTTTGTTTAAAACATTTAATTTTTTTTATTGTAATTATAACACAATTCGGAGTTGTGTTGACCAAGCTGCACATTGTGATGTATACTTTGCATGAAAAAGCTAAGATACACGCCAGAACATGGTGCAGAATAAACTGAGGAGCGGTGAGGGAGGTGTTCGCTCAGGCACACACAATAATGGTAGCAAAAAGAGGGATTAAAGGTTGCTCTCCGTTATGAAGCAGGTGAACACCAGGTGAATGTCTGCTCTTCCAGAAGTTAAACTGCAGACAAATGAAAGCTGCTTGGCTTGGTGGTGAGATAGAAGTAAGCTAAGCACTCTTCATCTGTCTGCTATAATAATAATAATAATAATGATAATAATAATAACAATATGAGAGAACAGATAAAAGATGAATACATAAACGATGACTCATGGTAAAAGACAGCAGCAGGTAAATGATCTTTCTTTTATTTACAGAGGAACAGTTTCTTTCAGATGAGAAAAGACGTTCCATAATTTGGTACCTCTATCATCTTAATGAAAATTGACCTGCACAGGGAACATTTAGAGGTACGAAGATAAAGATTGACGAGATTAATACAGATGGAGCCCTGGATTCATTTTAAAGTGCTACATCACAAACATTATTACAGTACTGTAGAGAAACTCTTTAAAAAAGCTGCAAGTCATCTTCCTTACTAAACATGATGCATGAATAATAAAAGAGAAAATAATTTTCATTTCACTATGAAGTCGATTCCGCATACGCAGAGATGTAGGCTGTATGCGTAACTCTATTTGTGTGTGTGTGTTTCTGCATGCTAGAAATTGGACCATGATTGGATTTCAGACTGTTTGTGAGGTCGTAAATCATGTTTGTAGTCTTTTTTCTAACGAGCTGATAGAAAATGTACGCTTCCACCAATGAATATGCAGCCAGCCTCAGCGTTTCAGACTCGTACCAGACCTCATACATCATACTACACAGCAGGCTTGAGCTGTTGGAACAAGAAGGAAAGGTTTTTTTTAATAATGAAAAAGAATAAATCTTTCTTTTCTATGAAGCATTTTTGGCACAATTTTTGGCACTAAATAAACTAAAATATATATATATATATATTTTATATATATATATATTTATATATATATATAAAATGAACAGAATCCGCATTGTTCCTCCTAAAACTGATATTCAACAATCTTTCTGAGCCTCCTTTCCAGAGACCTGGAGAAAGTTTTCCCAGAAAGGCTGAGACATCCGTCGGTCCCCCTTTTTTAAAAGTCAGACCCCCCCTAGTCCGCCACTCCACAGGGACTGTTCCTGTCCACCACACGACATTGAATAGGCGTGTCAACCATGCCAGCAAAGGCAAAAAGCCATCAGAAACTTAGGGTGATCTCATCCACCCCTTGTTACCACGGTGTAGCTTCCTATCTACCTCAGTGACTTCTGCTAGGGAATTGGGTGGGCGTTCCCCCAAGTCTTCCAAATCTGTCTCCACTATAGAGAATGTGGTAGGAGCTCCTCAAAGTATTCTTTCCACCAACCAACGTTACCCTCATTATGGGTCAGCAGTTTGCCGCTCCAGCTGTAGACAGTCTGATCAAAGCCCTGCTTTTCTTTCCTGAGTTGTCAGTCGGTTTGCCAGAACTTATTTGAGGCAGACAAAAAACTTTGCCATGGCCTCCCCAAACGCCTACTACACCCAGAGTTTTTGCTTCAGCAACTGCAGCAGCCCTTTTAGTCTGTGGTATCTGTCTACTGCTTCAGGACACCTCTGGGCTAACCAAGTCCAAATGGCCTTCTCATTCAGCTTAATGACTTCCTTCACTAATGGTGTCCACCAGCGTGTTCATAGGTTCCTGCAATGACAGGCACCAATAACCTTACGGCAACAACTGCAAGCAGCCGCCTCCACATTGGAGGACATGAACATAGCACAGTTGGATTCCATGTCCCACGACCTCACCCAGGATATGTAGGAAATTCCTCCAGAAATGCGAGTTGAAGATCTGATGGACAAGGTCAGTGAATCCTAGTTCAACCTCACGACTCGTTTGAGTTCACAAGGTAGTGATCAGTGGACAGCTCTGCTCCTATCTTCAACCGATTGTCCTAGACATAGGCCCACAGATCCAATGATACAACAACAAAGACATAATAGATCTTTGTCCTAAGGTAGCCTGGTTCTTATGAGCCAACATGCTCGAACATGGTGTCTGTTATGGACTACCCATAGCTAGCACTGAAATCAAATAACAAAGAACCTCCCAATCCTGCCCCTCCAGTTTTCTCCATTGTTGCCAACATGGCCGTTGAAGTCACTATGTAGGTGAACTAAAGCGTCCCCAGATGAAGCCCTTTCTAGGACACCATCAAGAGACTCCAAGAAAGTCGGATACTTTGAACTGTAGTTCGGAGCATCAGTCCAGACAACAAAGCCTTCCCTCCTGCAACTTTCAGTCGCATGTAGTTAAACCCCTCGATCTCTGGGGAAAACTCCAAGACTGAGGCGCTCAGACTGGGTTCTTCTCTTGGTAGAAGAGAGCCCAACTTAGTCTAGCTGTTACCACTCCATTGAGCCATCTCCCGCACATGCTCTGGTTCTTTCCCTGCCAGAAAGGTGACATTCCACGTACCAAGATCCAGCATTTTGAACCAAGTTGAACAATGTTGGAGTAGTGGAGGCTGCTGTTGTAGTTAAGAAGGTGAGGAAATGTCATGAAATAGAAAAAAGTCTGTTTTTTACTTTAATCTACTGACATTATCACCATATAATTTCAAGGCTCTGCTTAACACCCACTGCTGCAGCCAAGTCTTAGAGCTGAGGGATGAGGCAAGTGGGGGTTCTGGATGTTTAACAGAGGGCGTACAGGCGGAGGTCACCGGTGGTGCGAGCGAGTTTTGACCAGTCCAAATGACATTGCAGATATCTGTAATTAGAGTTTGACTAGTTAAAGCAATATTATAGATATCTACAGTTAGAGTCTTGACAAGTCAAAATTACATTATAGATTCTACAACTGAAGTTTTGACCAGTCAAAATGAAGTTACAGATATCTATAATAAGAGCCTTGACTAATCAAAATTGTATTATAGATATATTTAATAAGAACCTTGTCTATTCAACCTGACAGAATAGATGTCTTTAATAAGAGCCTTGGTTACTCAAAATGTCATTATGTCTTTAATAAGAGCCTTGACTAGTCAAAATGACCCTGCAGATATCAGTAATGAAAATTCAGTCTAGCTACTAGTTGTCAAAAGGGCTCACGATGCAGAAAAAGCCGTACAAACAGCAACACTCTTCATGTTCATCTGAGACTTTCAGAAGACTGTTTGTGCTGTTGGTTGATGATGTGAACATCAACTGAAAGCACAGACATTTAATCATTTTAATGAACTGATCCTGGAAAAGTCATTTTTGTAGCATTTTCTCCGCTGCACATGCAGCAGATACAGATTAGAGCAGATCTCGCCTCAGCAGGTGTAATGAATATAGAGGAGGTTTTTATGACAACTTGCTATCTGCCATCTCACACATCATGATGTCTTGAATTTTAATTTAATACAATATCTGGATGATTACCACAGACGGTTCGGAATGTATTGCCTTTATTTATTCACTTGGACTCTGAAATTCACTTGGAACAGTCAGGCCTATAGCACCCTTCATGCCGGGCAACAGCATCAACATTTATTTATTCCACAGAGAGCAGCTTTTTATTATCTGATGCACACATCACATCACGGCGAAAATCTGCTGCAGAACTCTCCTTTTTATATTAAAGTACAGATCCCCCATTAACAGAGTCCTCGGAGAGAGGATTCCTGTCAGCAGTCCTGATGATTTATGATGCACAAGGAGTTTTAAGATAAACCCTTCTGCTCCGTGTGTCACCTTCATCACAGAAGGATAATGTGTTTATTTGAGAATACGTAGAAGTATGAGGGTGCTGAAAGATAAAAGGCAGGGTAACGTATCTTTAAACATTCTTAGGCTGAGGTTCTGGTCATTAACAAAAAGGAGTAAAAGCTGCAAAGGGGTTCTTTGTAGAACTTAAACATTTTTACCTTCCATTACCTTTGCTTTAGTTCCAAAAAAGGAAAGTTTTTCACCGGTCTGACTGTCCCAGCAGTCCTCCCTCATTGAATTCTCACATCTGGGTCAGGAGCTGGGAGAATTACTTTGGTGGCTGCTGTACCTGATACAGAACCAATTATTCTGCTAATCCTTTAGCTCTCCTCAAGGAAAGTTTCCTCAGCTGTGGGAGGTAATAGTGTGTTTCCTGTTAGCGGTGTCGCTTCGCTGCAGTCGTGGATCACAGACGCAGTGAACATGGGCTTACAGTTTTCTTAATGAAGGACTCCTCTTCTAGAACTAAGTCCTGCAAATCAGGGATTACTGGAATGAAGGAACCTTCCAAATGTTCTGAGATTTAATCCTCCTCATGTTTGTTATGAACACACCTCAAAAAACAGCAGGATTTTTTTTTTCCAGGTGTCACACCTCAGCTATCAGTATCACCCATGATCCAGTACCAGCAGAGGGGTTACTAGAAGGACACTCAGGGAACACAAACTACAAAGACTGCTAAGAGGGCAGGCTTCTTTTTCTGCCTGTGTAAATGAGATAGAAGAATCTTCAGGAAAGGGAATCTCTTTGGAGGAAGTGCCAATCTTCACTCTTTCATGTTTTTCATATAAATAATTCCCTATTGAGTAAAATATGATCAGAGTAAAATACAAGATAGATTTCCTCGAGTCTATTCATATACATGAAATTTACACTACATCGGGCCAACGGTTGAGAAACCAGCGTAATGATACCATAATATCCCCAACATTTTTGCATTTCATGACAAAAATAGACCAATAAACAGAAATAACAGGATTTTAATGGAGGACCTTTGGACATCAAACATAACCAAATCAAAAAAAAGCTGCAGATCAGACAGAATCTAGGTAGAATTAGTTTTAACTTAATTTGTGTCATTATAATTGGCCCGGTTAAACTTGCATATCTGCATTATTACTTTACTTTTTAATTAAATGTGAAAAATTATTTCACTGTCTCATTGTGTCCAAATTACTTTACAGTATCATTATTGCATATTACCTTATTGCATAATTATTATGTGGAATATGACTGTACTGTATAATTATCATGTGCAAAATTATTTCACTGTACAAATATCATGAGGAATATTACTTTACTGTATAATTATCATGTGCAATATTACCTTACAGTATAATTATGAGGAATATTACTTTACTTTATAATTATCATGATGAATATTACTTTACTGTATAATTATCATGTTCAATATTACTTCACTATATAATTATGATATGGAATAATACTTGGCATAGTACGTGCCACAGTACTCTCATTATCATCATTGTCGGTGCGCTGGTTTGTCTTTACCTCTTACCTTACTTCTTCACCTTGTGGTTTCTGAGCGCTAAGCAGAGACGCCGAAGTGGAAAATCCTTGAGAATGAGGACAGAGAGAATGAGAACAGCCGGGGCATCTCAGTGAGTTTGTTGGAGTTAGACGTCAGATTCAGACACTGACGGTAATTCAAATTAATGAACGAATCTGTATGATTTTTTTATGTAAATAAAACGATCTAGTTGATTCTGATCACAATATTGTATAGGGGACAGTTTTGACTTGGCCTGACTCTTTGAGTGCTTTATAGTTTTGTTAAGAATGTCTTTCCGGACTATTACATTTTTATCTTATCTTATCTAAGTCTGCTAGAGTGCTGCTGTTTGCACCAGAGGGTGGTCAGTCTTGGAGCAGGGGGGGTTTGATGTTGGTCAACGGAGTCGATTTGACATTCAGGCTTCTTCTGATGGAGACTAAAGTTAGGAGTATATAGTTTAATTAAAGTTTGTTAATCTTTTTGAGCACAAAGGATAGCTGTGGTGGGCTGGATGTGGGCCTTGGGCCGCCAGTTGTTCTTCAATCCTGTGGAGATGAAAAAGCCTTTTAAGTATTGTGTAACAGACAAGAATGATAGATAATAAAGTTTTACAAACAATTTCTTATAAATATTCCCCATGTGAAAATCCTCATTTTTGTCTTGAAGCATGTTTGTCCTCTAATGACCTTTCGTCTGTTTTAATGCTTTGAATTGATTCTTCTCTCGGAGTGAGCCAAACAAGAGTGCAATCAGTACTTAGCATTTCGAAACCAAGACAGCAGGCCAGCTATTGGGTTTGCCAACGACTCCCCAGAGCCGGTCCTGTGGGCTTATAATGAATTTTGCACTCTTCCTGAATTGTGGTTTGTGTATTAATGAGGCAGACACAACAGAAAGCAGGGAGTTCTGTGATGTAGAACAGGATCCTGAGGACTTTACAGGAACATGAAACTCACATCCACAGCTGTCTGCTCAACTCTATTGATCTATTATGGATGTGAGTTTTTGACTGCTGGAGTTGGAGATGTTATAGTTCACGATACCTTACTTACAATAATAAAGATTATAAGAACATTTTAAATATCACACATGAGGTTGTTCAAACCGGATTTGAAAATGCTTTCAATCAGTCTGCAGAACGAAACTGAAGTCTTAAAGATCTGAAGTTTTAGTGAGGAGTAAAACCTGTAATGAAAACTCTTGATTCAATAAGAATCATTAATGAGTCTGGAATCGTCTGAATGTGTGAATGATGACTTACATCTGGCCCGGTGAGTTCGGTGAACGCTTTTTTTCCTCCCTAGAAGGTGTCTGATCTATTAATGATGAGCCAATCTGACTCTTTTGTTTACATAATGCTCCAGAATCCAGATCTATTCTTAATTCTCCAATGTTGACCGTTCCCAGAGAGCACAAAAGACTTCTTCAAGAGAATTGGAACAAAAATATGGAACTGGGAGAAATGGGGAAAGGTTTAACAGAAATAGTGAAGTGGAGCAAATGGGCAGAGGGGAGGAGAGGAAGGTTTTGTTTTCTTCCGGAAACAACAGACTGGGATTCGACTGGAGCAGGAACCTGGTGAGGCGGAGGAGACGAGGATCAAAAGGGTAAACAGACAGAAACGGATGTCAGACTGGAGCTGGACTCTAGACAACTACTAGGTTTGAGTGTTAGAAGAGTAAATCTGTTTAACAGGGGCAAAGTAGAGATAATATGTATTTCTTTATGTTTCATAAAAATTGGTACATTTTTAAACTTACGGAAAACATGAACATTCTTAGGCTCGTTTTCACGCATGATAGTCCGGGGGATTCGGTTCAATTAGGGGAACGAAATTGCACCATTGTTGCATTTCCTCTGGTTTGGTTGGCTTTCACGCTGCACTTTGTCAAACTAACCAAACCTTCTGAACAACGTCACACAGTCGTAAGGACCACGAACGTCTGTGACGGTGGTGAAACAATAATCACAAAAGAAGAAAAAGAAGGAGAAGAAGAAGAAAACAGCTCATCTGTTGGACAGAACACGGAACGCAGATCCTTCCCCTTTCGCCGGCTTACGCTCTATTCGCATGGGACTGGTATTACCTGAGGACCTGAGGTCATATGTAAGAATTATGGAGGATGACTCTGACATTAATCCAGAGCGAATGTGCCAAGCCTGTAATTTGTCAAGCAAAAATTCCAGCGCAAATTACCCGTTACCAATATTGTGGTCAGAACTCACCAAAACATGTTGAAAAAAAGATATATGTGATTGTGATGACTAAATTCAAAATTTACTATTCATTTTCTTGGAAGCAAACTTGTATTTCTTGTACTACTTTTGTTAAACGGGAGCACGAAAATCCTAATTGTAATATTTTTGAAAGTTTAATCATCGAGCATAATAAAATATTATAAATAGCGATAATACAACCATTTTCTGTGCATTTATTGTCAAAATAGGAATTTTGAAATACAATGTAATACATATTTCAAAATGCCACAAAATACCACATGATATTTCAGTATGAAAATTCCCAACCCTAGCTGCTACCACAGCATACAGAAGAGTCAGGGCTTCAGGTCTGCAGAGATCAGGTGGCTCTGGTCAGATGTTTGGCAGCAGGTGATCATGAGAGGAGGAGGTTGGAGCGAGCTGAATTAGTAGACGTGACAGCCCCACCGTTCAGCAACAGACACACCCACAGACGGGGGAGAAGAGAGAGGAGAGCTGCTGGTTTCGACAGCTATGGTAACTTAGTCTCCCTATGATGTCATCACACATAAAACCTGTCGCCCCCGGATACCTTGACACTCATCGTGTGACTCCTGGTCCATGAAAACCTACTTCTAGACTGTGGGACCTCGTAGGTTTCGTTATTACTTTGATAGTTACTGAAAATAAATATTTCTTTCATGTTGGTTTTCTTCAGGTTCTAGCTCACAATCTACTGAAGAGACGTCACGCCGGACACCGGACTGAAGGATCAATGCTTCAGATACAATCTGACCTTTATTATTTATTAGCTCACAGTAGGGAATTCTGTACATCTCCAGGTACAGAGCTTTACTAGGAACCACATCAGGCTGATGATGGGGAAAAACAGAAACCTTTAAAGAAATTGTGGATCCAGATCAACACCAAAATGTAATAGATTGTTTTCTTGGCAAAATAACTTATTTTAACCCTGTTTATTTACTTTTAGAGTAATGCTGCTCACAGAGACACAGAGAAACAAACCAGCTATAATAATGACCTCCTTATAAATACACAAGTACTTACCTACTTATATTATCAATAATTACAATCTTGGCTGAAGTAATTATTTGAGGCTGAAGCTGTGATGTAAGCGTGTGTGAAGTCAGTTCTTTACAGAAACTTTGTCATTTCCTCCAACAAAGAACTTAGAAACAATAGAATTAGAAGCATTATTAATGATTTATACTTCTCCGTATACTCAGTCCCTGCAAGATCACTTTTATCATGAAAAGTACTGTTTGCGTTTGTGATAAATGTGATTTCTCTGAATAATCAATCAAATAATGATACCCTATAATCACAGTGGTTCTCAAACTTTTTCTGTCAATCCCCACTTTTGAGGGGAGGGAATCGTTAAGTCTCACCTGTCCCAACAAAATGATTACAAAATAGGTGAAATGTGAAATGTATTGAAATAACATCAAGGTCTAAATCATGTAATAACCTCAAATAAATAAGAAGAGTAAATAATATTAAAAACAATGAATCACCTTGCATCAAATAGCATCAAGATAAAAAACAGAACTGTTAGTTCTCTTTGAAGGACGTCCAGTGGATAATTGATGGGACTGGGGTGTGTCGTCTGCCAGTGTCTTCTTAATTTGTTTTTTATTCATGCCGTCTGCTGCCAGCTGTGAAGACACAAAACACAATCCTGTCCCTCCTCCTGCTATATTTTCTACCCCAACCAACCCCACCGTGAATCCCAGAGCAAGATAACCCTCATCATATTTTTCCTTGGGCTGGTTCTTTGCTTGATAACCATCTCTCTTTTTCTGTGCTGGCGCTGCATCGCCAGTTTTTTTCTTTGTAGTCCATGTCACAAATGTATCCATAATGTCGAGCCCACTGCTGCCTTTCTTTGAACACCGCCGCATGGAAGCGCAGTTTGTTTATTGTTCCACTGAATCCAACATGCCGGCGTTAAATCATTATTTTTGCACTATGGTTCCCATTTACATTTTTTCTCCCGGTCCCCTAGATCTGGTGTTGTTTTGTACGTGTTAATGGCTCCTTTGCTGTCACGGTTGTGTTGATCTGTCTTATGTTGTAGTTCGATTATTGTTAGTGTAGGGTTTTGTTTCCTGTGTTCTTTTGAGGATTAGTTCTATTTTAATTCCTTGTACTTTCCTCTTTTGAGCCTTTTCCTCCTAATTCCATCACATTTCTGTGTTCCTCTTCCTCCTCTGGTCTGTGTATGGATGTGTGTGCGTGAGTCCTGTTTCCCAGTGTCTCCTCCTTGATTGTTGAATGTTGTCACCTGTGTCCAACACACACCTGTTTCTCATTTGTCTCGTTAGTCTTGTGTGTTTAAGTTGATATCCTGCTCTTCCTCCTTCATGTGTAATCTCTCCGCTATATCATGACTTCCTCCTGCGTCCTGCTCATCCTTGCAGTTTGTTCTATGTGATCCTCGCCATCTTCTGCGGTTGCTTTTCTTTGTTTTTGAAGTTATATCTCCGTGTCTATTTTTGTTGATGTTGAGTTTTCAATTCAAATCAATTTTTTGTTCACATTTCCTTTGTTTTTCACTGAGTTGGTGGCATTTGGGTCCAGTCATTTTAATCTCATGTGACATTTGTTCGTGTGTGTTTGTTTTTGCGTGTATGATAATTATCGTTAATAAAAGGAAGACATCAATTAAGATACATAAAAAGACGAGTGTCTTCCCGCTCGCCACGCCCCACCTGTCATTTCTCCATTCCCCACCAGTGGGGTGCACCCCCAAAAAAACAATACATATCACATTTAGCTGTTTTAGTCTTTATTTCTGTTCCCATTTGCATTTGTTGATAATGCAGCAGTATCTTAATTTAATATTTTGCTAATTTGGAAGGCTTGTCCGTCTGCCCGTAGGATCCTTTCTCTCTGGTCCTGTCTTGCATGTTGTGGCTGTGCGATGGTCGGAGATTAGGGGGATGTTCTTTCTCCCCCTCCTTCAATATTTGGTTACTTGTCCGTGCTGATGAATTATTTATGCCTGTGTGTGTCGGACTGTTGTGGGTATGGATCGCAGTGATCGACATGTGGGAGTTGAAACCTGAAAATCTTACCTGTCCGTCAATTCAAATTAAGACACGGGTGGAAAAAAGTCGACAATCAATTCAACAATCTTTGAATTAATACAGAAATTAATTACTTTGAACTTTGAGTAAATTGGAGAGAAAATAAATCACATATATGGATTTATGGCAATGTTAAATGAGCCAGAATGAATTAATGCCAAATGACACATAGTGGGAGAGCGCCAGTTTGAAATCTTACACCAATGAGACATAACATTAAAACCACCTGCCAAATATTGTGTAGGCTCCTTTTCGGCTGCCGAAACAACTCTGTGATGTCATTGTGTGTTCTGAAACCGCTCCATAAGAACCAGCATTCACTTTTTCAGCAATTTCTGCTAGATTAGCTCCTCTGTGGGATCTGAAAATACGGTTCAGCCTTCATTCCAGCACGCATCAGTGAGCCATTTGGCGCCCATGACCCGGGTTTTCCTTCCTTAGACTACTTTTGTAGGTTCTAACCACTGCAGACCAAACATGCAGTTCTGGGGATGTTCTGACCCTGTCATCTAGGCATTGCAATCATGTCATTCTTAAAGTCTCTCAGACTTTCATTCATTTTTCCTATTTCCAAACATCAACGTCAGGACAAAGTATTCCCTTCCTGTTTCATATATCCCAACCACAAACATATAACCATTGTAACAAGAGAAACAATGTCATTCTGACATCACCTGTAACTGGATATAGTATTATGGTCTGATGAATAATTAATGATCACACAATTTGAATACACAAAGCAAAGATTTTACTTGTATCTTACCATATTTTCACATGGGAAAAAAGTTTTCAGCCACTGCAAAGGTTATGATGTCATTACAGTCGGGATCAGTAGACCTGAACACTACATTTGTATTAATCAAATGTGCTCTTTTACTTCTTCACTCAAAATAAGCTCAAGCTAAGGCATTTAAGGTTCAAAATAACAAAATGTACAACAAAAACAAAATATGAGTTAGGTTTGGTGAAGCGAGAGTGTCTAGCATGAGTGATATACTCATTTTAAAAACTATTCACATCACAGTTAAGGTTAGGGTAAAGGGTTAGGGATTAAATACTGACAGTGTTGTGTTTAATCTCAAAAATGATTTGTCCTTTAACAGAATCCCCAGCAAGACATGCTTGAAAGCATTGGCGTCCGTCTCTCTGAACATCAGAGGAATCTGATCTCAGTGCAGCGTGATGGTGACACCGGCCGACATTTATCACTGCTCAGAGTCGGCTCACGTAGGTTTGAGCCGTTGTGTAGTCCACTCAGGTCTTCCAGTCCACTGTCAGCAATCTGCAGCAAAGACACGAGTCATCTCAAAGACCATTAGGTCGCCACTGATCGCCATGACCCTGTCTGCCTGCTCTGACACGCCTGCCATGAAAAAGATCCTGGAAACAACCCTGCTTTATATCACATTCAAATATACAGTTAAATTCATAAAGCTGATGAATGTACGGACAATGCTGATGTGAAGTCCAAACATGCTGACATCAATTATTAAACTCTCTGATGAGGCGTTCTGTCAACTCAACCTGTTCCAATACTTCATGCAGGCCATGTGACACAGGATGAACAGCTGACCTGTCTTCTACATACCTGTGTATATACACATACACACATATATACCCCGCCCCCACACATACAAACACACACATATACACACATATACCCCCCACCCCCGATACACACACACATATACAAACACACGTACACACACACACACATACAAACACATATACAAACACATACACACACATATATACACATACATATATACATATACACACACAAATATATACACACATACATACATATATACACACACATACATATACACACACACACAGATACATATATATCCACACACACATATACATACACACATATATACACATACACACAGATACATACGTATATACACATATACATATACACACATATACACACACACACATATATACACACATATACATACATATATACACACACATACATACATATATACACACATATACATACATATATATACATACATACATACATATATATACATACATATATACACACACATATACATACACATATACACACATATATACATACACATTTACACACACATATACATACATATATACACACACATATACATACACATATACACACACACATATACATACATACACATATATTATTAATTTACTGCTGTGGTTCTTCGCTCTCAAACAGAATACAGCCCCTAAAGGTAAACACATTTTCCTTTACAATCAGCACTAATGTTGGAGACAAAGCTCAATCAGCTCATCTGACCTCATTACCCAGAGTCCATCTATGAAGACTCCATCCTACTGTGTCTCATGAATGACAGTGATTACTCCAGCATGATCTTGGCTTGCTGAGTGAATGGTGTGGAAAAAACTCTGCTAATCATCATAAGTCAGAGTCGTTCCTCCTGACCATCAGCTAGCTCCAGTGACAATCCACAATGTGGAAATAAAACGCGTAGCTTCATTCAGATACCTGGGAGCCGACCATGATAGGGAGTTCAGTCCAATATATCAATTATTTGTAAGAAGATCCAGAAGCATATTTACTTCCTCCCCAGACTCTGATCGTTTGGAGTCAGTAGAAAGATTATCCTTCTGTTCTATTTCCAATCAGTGGTTCAGAGTGTCAAACTGCCCTGCAATCCAGTCTGGTTCAGCAGCCTGTCTGTAAAAGTTAAAGCCAAACTTTTCAATCAAATCAAATTTGCTCAAAGATTATTGGCCAACTTTGTGGTTCAATACTTTATAAATAATATGGAGACAGTGGGTAGAAAAAAAAACTGCATTTGACAGGCAGACACTGACTCAGGGTGGGCAGCCCTTTTTCACATCGCTCTGTTAATTTTAATGATGCTACAGTCATAAATGTGAACGATTCCAACAAGTCTTATGACCGATGTAGCACAATTTTTGCTCAATGGCTGCATTGTTTACTGTCGAAGTCACAAATATATCAGAAAACCAAATGCTGCCATGATTGGGTTAACATCATATGGGGAGGTACACAGACATTTTTGCATCTTTTTAGATTCTGACAGTACCTTAACCTCATTCCTTGTGAGTCCAATGCTGAAAACGATAAGAATGTTCTCATTACTTTTTTGAGCAGTGTATTTATTCCCTATCCTGTCATCTCTCATTCTCAATCTGTGTTTCTGGGAGTGGTTACACCACTTCCCCTGCTGCCCAATGGAGATCTGCTGTGTTCGAATACAATTCTCCATGCATCATCTTTGATGTTACTGATTTGTGTGCCCTCAACATCCCCATCTCATCCTAGATCTTGCAGATCTGTCGGCCTCATCATTTACCAGCCTCAGCAGAATCTTCAGCCACCACCACCAGTAACAAATGAAAAGAAACAACAACCCTTGAAGCGACTTAAATGTGAGTTATTAGAGTTAAAAACTGATTCGATTTATAATATGCACCAAATTTTTACAAAATCAGATCAACGGTTGACCAATTATGGCCGAAACTCTTGGATCCACTTGTGTCAGAAATATAAAACTGATCTTTCCAAAAAATTCTGGGTTGTCTTTGTACAATGGTCTATACGGCTATAAAGTGGCTATAAAGTGTGAACATGACCCATGAAATAGTTTTTGAGTTATGCCCGGAAAACAGTCTTTTTTGTAAAAAACCCTAGTGCTCCCCCTAGTGATTAAAATATGTAAGTAAAATATAATAGACCACCTCGAGTTGATTCATATGCACCAAAGTTGGACTAAATCTGACCAATGGAAAAAAGTGTTTTTTCATGACAAAAAAAAACCCCTCCCCCTTTGAGTTAATTTTGAACCAACACAGTAAACTATTTTGAATGCAAAATAGACCTCCTCGTGTCAATTCATATACATTGTTACGTGTGGCTATGTTACTTTCTCACACTCCGGCTACCTCCTCCCTTGTCTGTGGCTGCAGCACCTGAGTACAATCACCCATGGTTGGCCTCCTCTGTATTATGCTGCGGTCTCCCAGACAGGTTACTTGTATCCTTTAGAGAGGCCGAAAAATTTGATCTAAATCAGACCAACAATAGTCGTCAAAAAACCTTCGGAGATATAGCTCCCCCTAGTGTCAAAAACTCCAACCGACCTTTCCTAAAACCAATCAAATTATTCCTTGCACTAAGGGATATGTTCGTGTAATATCTGTTTATTCACAATTTGAGACCTCCCAGCCTCTAAAGTGCTTCCAAAAAATCTCACAGCAAGAGGTTGAGGATATCATCAGGATGATGAAACTGTTGAGTTAACCAACATGTGTCTAAATGTATGCTTATAACGAAAGCACAACAACCAAGTGTGCACCCTTGGTCCAATACTGAGACGATGGGGAAGAGTTTTTATTAATCGGCAAACACTGAATGGAGTGAAACAATGTATGTGTGTGAGGGCGCTGTCGCCCACAGTTAGTGGCGCAACGGCGGTATGTGTGTGTGTATGTGCGTGTGTATGTGTGTGGGGATGTGTGTGTGGATCCGCTGTTGCTTGCAGTCAGTGACGGAACCGCTACGTTACATTATTATTATAATATGATCCATGATATCCATTTTTGAGTTATTGCGCAGCACGAAGGATTTGTAGAAACAGCGGCAAAGTAACTATCACACATCATCTGCTGGAATAAATCATTCATCTTTCCTTCATTCTGCGTCTTCTCGGATTGGACTCACCCGCCAACATGAGACAAATCCACTACTTAAGCCAAGGCTACATACATACTCGGAACCTGAAGCTCCACTCTCTGGCAGATTGTTCCATCTACAAATGAGGTTCATGGTCCAGCAGCTGCCCCATCAGCCTGGACTCAACGTTCCCTGCCAGCTGCACTGCTTTCAGTCAGTAAAGTCAGCTCTGCACTTCCATCCTGCCAATAAAGCTGTGGTACCAGCAGCACTCCTCTGAAAGACTTGGTTTATCGCCTCAGCCAAACACTCACTCCAATCAACAGTTTCTAAAGTAAGCGTGTCCAATTTCTGTTTCTGGATGCAGGGGAATCAGTGTGTCCTGATGTCCAAACGTCAGACGTCTGATTGTGGATAATCGCAGGGAACTGATTTCATGTCACAGCATCAACAGTGTGAATTTGTAGTTAGTCACGGCTTCAAACTGACTGTATGTTATCCGGCTGCACAATATTTGTGTTGTGTTCAGTGTGAACACACCTTGGCTGCTGTGGCTGTTTGGGGCTGTGAGGTTTACTCGGAGTGCTGAAACCCAAAATCAAGGAAGAGTCCGTCCATCTGTTCGTTATCATTACATCCTCGAAAAGTCTGGAATATTATGAAATCCTCATCGCCGTCGCAGATCCTTTGCATTAACACGATAGCTTTCAAATAGCTTTCAAATAGCTTTCAAATTTGATTCTTCCTTCCTTCTTCCTTCAAAAATTTCAGAAAAACTATCTGGAAATTAAATAAGTGCAACTACAGGTAATTACCAAGTTAACAGTTTTGTCATTTTGTGGAGTAATGTAAACATAGATAAGATCTGAATCTAAATACCTCGCTGTAATAGATATGTAGTGGGATGTGTGATGGTGGATGAGTTGCACCTCATGGGTGCAGCAAGGTAAAGTGATTTTAGAAGCCGCTGACTGTTGATTCATTGTTGTATCTCCCATCATTACACTCCTCAGGGACGCCACCCTTGACAAAATAAACTATTTGGACTCCATACATGATGAAATAGTTTCCTTTGACTGAACACTGAAAGAAAAATCTCTTTTATTTCAGAGATAAATTATTGCCAAGCTGAGAGGCTGCTCTGTGCTGCTGCATCAAATGTTTATCTCCTACTCTGCTAAACCTGAGCTGGAATCTGTGCATAGTGTTCCTCAGTTCACATCACAGCATAGACTTCCTCAGAAGGCTCAAGGTAACAGTTGCTGCCGGTGTAATTGCTGCTACGTGGGCATTTTGCTGCTGTATCAATGCTCAGTGTGCCTCACTACAACAGGATCTACAATGACCAACAGGAGCAGAGGTTTTTGTTGTATATGTAAGGATTATTAAGATTCAAGAGTTCACTTTGAACTCCAGCTAAGGTAGAACTTATTGGATGTACGAGGACTTTGGGAAATTAGAAAACCTTTAATTCCAAATGCTGCCAGAATGGGATGATATACTGTTCCTAACACACTAATTGTCTATAAGTTCCATAACCTTGAGGATCAAGCAAATAATTCTCCAACCCACAGAACCAATATGGACAAAACCCTGTGGAAAGGCGGAGAAACGACCAGGCAAGGAATGTCTGTCTGCTTCCGTTAGCGGGAGAACACAACAACTTAACGGATTTCAATGAAACCTGTGGGGTTATTTTTGGTGTATGAGAGGAATGATCCCCAAAATCTGACTTCAATCGCATCTGTGAAATCATCGGCTACAAACGCTGCCTGACCAAAGTCGTCTGTGGGATCAGAGACCCCACCCACTCCTCATACATACCGTTTGCTATCTTACCCCTTGGCAGAAGGTACCAAGGTGCTTGCGTAGATTGTCATTCATCCAGGGCATGGTTATCCTTGTGGGTTGAATCCTGAGCATCTAGGAAAAAGGGTTACGGGAATGTACCTAAAAAGTAAAAAAAAAACGTTTTTATGGTCTTAGAGCACAAAATATACTTTTAAATGTTTGCACATTTTGTACCATTTTGTTTGTACCTTTTGAAGATCATTTATGTACTATGTATTTAATTGTTAGACTTTAATATATATATATATATTTTTTTTTTTTCCATCTT
The DNA here is from genome assembly GCA_009660295.1 of Lophius piscatorius. Classification (NCBI taxonomy): domain Eukaryota; kingdom Metazoa; phylum Chordata; class Actinopteri; order Lophiiformes; family Lophiidae; genus Lophius; species Lophius piscatorius. The sequence continues at coordinate 39,320 of VRLP01004500.1, forward strand.
CTCAGAATACTTTCTTTTATGCATACATGAAAGAAAGTATGCTTTCTTTTATATATGCTTTCCTTTACATAAAGATGTAAAATGTAATGGTAGAAAGCATACATAAAAGAATATGACTTGTAACCATCCATTAAATAGTTTCTGCATGGACATAGAAATCAGATCTGTTGGATATGCAATGACATGTTATAGCTGCATATGTATAAGCACTTGCTAATGACCTATCCTTACTTTCGATTTTTCTTAAGCACATGGACATTTCTTCATGCCTTTTCAGTTATAAGAATAACATTTTAAGGGTCAATGTATTGTTTCTGCATAAAAAAAGAAGGAATAGTTGATTTCACCCACATGTAAAATGGTGTAATAGCTGCATGCTCAAGACGATGCATTTGCTGCATACAGCTATATGCTGAGCATGCAAACTTTATATTAAGTATTAAGTGACCCGGTGAAATGATAAATCCTACTTTTTTTTTAGCTTATTGAGAATGAGAATAAACAATTTTTTCATGCAATATTCTTTATAATAATACATTTAATTTATAACGCACTTTACATTTGGATCAAATCTCAAAGTACTTCTTGTTTATATACCTAATCTAGTTTCATTATCACATTAACATGATCTGTAAATGAATTAACATATTAATAATATTAGTCTTTCAAGAGTAACATAGTTTCACAATATGTGTCGAGGTAAATACTGATAATTTATACTGAAAATACCCTTTAAAGGTTTACTCTATATTTACCATAAAAGCTCACTTAAAGAAAATCAAATGAAGCTGGAGACACATGAAAACATTTGAAATCAAACAAATCTATAGGAGACAAATATCAACCAAGCTCTGTATGCATTTACAAGAGTTCTACCAGTCAGGACTGTGAGATGATCCAGATGCCTACCTCTCACAGTTAATGTAGAACTTAATATTTGTCTTTGAAGATAGATGGCAAGATGATAAGCCTAGGCATGAAGTCCAATGCTCCTGCAACAAAGGACAATATCTTACAATAATAAGAAACATCTCTTAATGACAGCAGATATATTTTCAAGTCAAGGTGACTGTCACTACCTGCTAGATCTTCAGCAAGGGGATCCAGTCCTGCATCAGTATTCTGTTAAGCTACGGAAGATTTTCCCTCAGCAAGTTTCAGCACATTTGTGAAAATGCTGGCAAAGCTCTCCCTGAAGCGCTAATAGAAGCTGCTTGTTAAATGGTAAATGGACTGTTCTTGTATAGCACTTTTCTAGTGTGCTCGACCACTTAAAGCGCTTTTAGAACAAGAGTCAGGAATCACCAATTAACACAAACGTTCATACAGTGATGATAGAGGCTGCCAGGCAAGTCGCCACCTGCTCAGCAGGAGCAGTAACCATTCACGCCACCACTCACACACCAATGGAACGGCCATCGGGCGCAACTTGGGGTTCAGTATCTTGCTCAAGGACACTTCAACATGTGGACCACATTTGCCAGGGATTGAACCATGACCTTCAGATAAGTGGACAACCACTCTACCAGCTGAACCACCGTCACTAAGGATGGATTCGGTCAACTTCATCAAAAAACTGTATAATATTAACGACAACAAAATGATTGACATTCAGTATGTCACTGAATGTGATTGGAACTCTTGAAAAGTTATGTTTTAATTGGTTTTGACTGACTTTAAGATATTCTTTTATAGATTATTTTTAGACATATCTACAGTGACTGCAATGATTGGCATGATTTTAATTATAGTAAATCTAAACGTATGACACTGATGCATGATCTGCTGTAAAATACAGTTTTCATTTTACTTATTCCTACAGGTGACCTTAAGAATGGCTATTTCTTGATTAAATCCTCCACGGGCATTCCTACTACGAATTCTCGACATCTGCAGGAGAAAGTTCCTGTCATTGTGCCATCCGTTACTCACGTTCACATGGGCCCCAATAGAACTTGAATCCTCCCCTACGCAAATTTATTTTGGCAAAAGACAGACAGAAAACATTCTAGAAGGCTGCACAGTCATTGCACACCGAGTTGTTTGAAGAAGAAAAAAAGAAGACTTTACTGGATGAAAAATGAGACCTAGTCAGTCAAAGGATGGGAGTGTAAAAAAGTGTAAGGCATCTATAAGACACCTTCTCACGGTGACAAGTTGAAAATGTAATTAAAAACTTGAGAATAAATCATACGTAGCGCAAAGGAGTTATGCTAAATAAGGTGTCTTTTGACACAAACTTGAAGATTCATTGGTGGCTTCGAACTGTTCGAAGCTGTAACATCAGTATTTCCAAATCATGGACTAATGAACAATATATACAAGGCTGTTGAAATTTAAACTGAGCCAAAAGCTAGTAGGAAGATAGACTTCAACTGGTACACGCTTTAATGTGACCACCGTCTCACTGTCTGTTGACAACTTTGAAAGGTATCCTACCATGACTTCCATGAATCCAACATTCACTGTTTCTCCTTCCATGTCATTTTCTGAGACAAACAAAAAATTGAAACACAATCAAAGACCACTGAATGTAACTCGCACGCTCCCAACTGTGGACGGAGAAGACAAGTCCCACAGGAAAAATGGCGGAGTGTACGCAGTTCAGTAGTCTTGAGTTTTAGACTCTCAGCAGAGACGTACATACCAGACTAGTTAACTATTCATGGACGTTTCACGACCTCTCAGCATCAATAATAAGGCTTAAATGTAAGGACAATAGACAAATGTAACTTCAAACTTACGTTACACAAACGCTAGCGTCAAACATCATGTCCGACTGTCGTCGCGTAACCATAAAGTAAAGCGATGAAATGGTCCGCCACGAAGGAAAGATGAGGTTAGAAAGTGATGAACAAAGAGAAGAAGCAGAGGTGCCAGGCATGGAGAGGCCTGTTGAAGATCAAGAAGGGGGGCGGCTCACTGCGGACAAAGAATAAAACTGTATGAACAACGGAGATCGTGGTCACTTGGTAGAAAAGCGTCAGGCTGCTAACCTAATCCATAGGTCAGTCGGGTTGGAAACTAGGTGATCTCAAACTCCGGAGTTTGATGCTTATATGATGCTTGAAACACTTCAGATTCCTTTTAGGTTGAAATAAACCTGTTTGATTTTTAAAAAGTTGGTTGTGACGTCATCCTTCTAGTTAGGATCAGGTTTCCGTAAGGGACTGGATCTTTGGGCCTGGACAGGACAGTTCAGCCTCGAAGATTAGAACACAATAATGGCATAAGTAATAAAAAATATAAAAGCCACATGATGAAAAGCAGAGAAAATCACAGTAGATCAACTTTACACCCTAATACACTGAGAGTTACTGGATCAGATCGGATCAAATGACTCTGAAATATAAGTATTACGTAACAGGATTGGACAGATATTTGATCAAATTAACAAATTCACTAAGGAATTGATCAGCCAGATTAAAATCTACCAACAAGCCACCCTTAGCGAGCTAAAATTAAGCTACATTTAGCTAACTAAGAGTAGCATGAGCAAAAACGGTCCAGATACTTACCCATACATTTCCTTACCTCTTCTCCATTTATTTGTATTCCGGATTAAAGTAGGTTTGTAATTAGCTCAACTGTGGACAGACTTAACAAAGTAGGATGTACAATGGCCCAGAAGTGCAAACAACTTTACAAAAGCAAAACACATTTCCCAAGAGCAAAACACATTTCAAAAATCCGAAACAAATTTCCCAAAAGCAAAACAGATTTCAAAATTCCCAAACACTTTTCCCAAAATCAAAACAAATTTGCAAAGAAAAGTTTGACGGAAAGGGAGGGTTCTAGACCCCGGCAAGTGAACTACCTGTCAATTAAACATTCATTCATGGATATTAGTTCATGTGCATTGTGTCTGATATGTTTTGTCCTTTTTGCGGAACTCATTTTAGCAATTTGTCCCAATTTTGCTCAAATTGTGGCAATTGTTTAGATCTTTTAAATAGAAAAACCGACCAAAAAGTAGAAAAAAAAAGCTTCCATTATATATAGATCCAGCTGCACCAGCACCTGACCTCCTGAAAATATCGGTCCAGAAAATGAAAACATTTAACAAAGACATGAAGGAAGGACCATACGTCATTTTGTATCCAGATTGTTCAGAGGTGGTCCATGTGCCTGGGACAGAGAAGCCATTCACATTGGCTGAATATAAAAAGGAAATTGGAAAGATGTATTGCAGGATTTCTCTCTTCATATGCCTAGAACAGCCTAGTTTGTGGATTTGGCAAATTAGTAGTTTGTATGCTTATATTTTCTGATACTGTGATATTTGTGTGTGTATGCTATATAAAATTACTGGCTTTGTACACTATATACTGGTTTATATATGTGATTACTGGTATATTCTTTTGATTATTATTGTTTTACTGTAGTGGACGAAATCCTTTCGGAATTAGATTCAGAGATCGCCATCACTTCCAGGAGCACGGCTGAGTTCAATGAAGCTGACACTCTGGTGAGTCAAGATGAAAGAAATCATTTTTACAAAAGAGATACATTTAATGGTTGCATTAAATATCTTACCCAGGGCTTTTCTACTATTTTGATTTCACAGAGGCTATCTACATACTGTACTAAGATCTTTGGTTAGACTATAAATATTTCCTGTATTAGATTTCAAAGCATGGTGTATATACAAGAAGGAAGAATAGTGCATTACAAAATGTCATCCTTTGAACTCTAATGTTTTCTCCTCAGGTGTTTGAGCCTCAGAACAAAAGTACACCCAGCGAAAAACCTGGAGATCAAGAGTAAGTACTAATTTGCAAGACTAGTAATAAATTGTAAGATATTACTGCAATCAGGTAACATGTAGAACAGGCTATAGATGTTATATTGAGACCAGGTTTTTGTTTTTTAAAGTTTACCATACTTTTTTTTAAATTTATTCTAAGATATTTCCACTGTTTTCTCTCAACAATATTCCAGAACTGAGTTATAATTTTAGCCATATCTTGTTTAGATTGACATTCAGTGCTGACCTGTCAATTGTGGCCCATGGCATTCAGTCATTTTATACAAGTTATTAAGGTTTGACACTAAGTATCTTCTCTAAATTGAAAAAAATAACATTTCTTTGGCAGTCCTTTGCAAAATTTGACTTTCCACATTGGATTAATTTTCAGTGAGTTCTAACTTAATTCTGGAGCAGTTTTTTTCAATAAAAAGAAATGGTGTAATAGGGGACTATCGCGATACTTAAAATAATGTCCAGATTAAAAAATGCAACACCTCTTCTTTAGATGTCCTTTTGAAATCCATAAACACCTGCAATAAGGTTGTTATTTTCACATTTTTCAGAGATGCAATGGGAAATTCATATAAAAATAAAGCAGGACAGGTAATTAAGCAGATCACCCTATTATAGGCATCCATTTTTGTTGTAGTGGAAATTTATATTCCTTTATGTCACTTAATTTTTCAGATCATAATATCGGATGATGAGGACCTTCTGGAACCACTGGATTGTGCAAGCGGGTCTACTTGCTACACGTAAGTAAGTACATATCGTCAAGATATGAGAGGGCACTTAAATGTTTACATTAGAGAAGACACTGATGAAATGTTTCTAATATATCAGTAGAAAAGTTAACTTATAGAAAATAACTTAAAGATAATGTTTTAGTTTAACTGTTTACCGTGACCTTCTGATATTTTCCAACAGTAAATACACAGAGCTTTATGCACCGTGTGTCGAGGAAGAGGATGAAGACCCAAGCCCTGTAAACTTGAAGGACTTGCCAAACACACCAATGTAAGTTTGTGATGACAACGCAAACATGCATGCATAATAGCATTTATAATGTACACTCTATGGTGTTCTGCATGCGATTCACTGTTATTTAATTATAGGGAGGAGGTCAACGTCACACTTACTGATGTCATCACAAACCTGTCACTTCCTAATGATCATGGAAGAGTCAACCGATTTAACATTTCAAGGTCCAATATTTGGGATGGAACGATCAGAGGTTTCAAGCGGGCAACATTCTCAGAAACCTGCGATATGCTGGTCAGATTTACTGATGATGCTGGTGTGTTTGAAGAAGGAATTGATACAGGGGGTCCAAGACGAGTTTCTGACACTGCTCATGAAGCACCTGAATCGTCGACCCATTTTTGATGGACCAGAAGAACAACGTTTCTTGATCTACAACGCAAATGGTATCCATGGTGTTTAATGTTCGCCTTGTATTGTATATCACGTCATGATTTTGCTTCGTTACTTCAACTATTCCAGAGATATTTAGCAAAACCTTGCCGTGTGTTGTCCCAATCATGGAGCTTATTTGAATTTGAACGTTTTCATTCACAGCTGTCAGGGAAGATGAGTACTACTTGGCAGGAAAGATGATTGCCTTGTCAGTTGTGCATGGTGCTCACTTCCTTTCGGAGGACCTTGTATGGTACCTAGCATGCCAGCGGTCTTTCAAAGCTACAGTTGATTTAATAACTGATGAAGAAATAGGGAAAGCTTTGCAAGAGGTAGGATTAGTTTAAGGATAATGCAGGACAAGTTTTATAAAAAAATGTTTTGTACTATCTTCATCTTGCTATGTAGAGGAATGATAATTCAGTCAAGAAGATTGTATGTACACTTATCTTTTTTTGTTTTTTAGATTGAGAGCGCTGCTACTATGGAAGCCTTGTAAGAATGCACTCTAAGACACGGCACAATGTTACAGACAGCTGGTTATCTGAGACATGTGGTTGCTCTCGAGGAAAAGAGAACAATTGTGGCTGACTACCTACATTATTGACCGCAACTGCTGTGTAATTGAGAGGTGATTAGCTCTTCCAATTATTGTATTACTTTGTTGTGTTCAAACCAAACTTGGTTCCAGATTGCTGTTCAGTTGTTAACAGCGTATAATGACTACTGAATCATTTGAGAAAAGATACAAAATACCTTTTCATTCCCTCATAAAAATTTGGTTTGGCTAATGTAATCTCCAGTAACTATGGTTAGAACTCATTTTGGTGATTGTTTAATTAGAAAAACAATCTCTTAACAACTGTTTTATTTAAACATCTATATAGATATCTATGTCTATATATCTATCATGTGAATTCCACTCTAAAGCAATTGTAACTGCTTTGTACTGTTTAGATTTAAAGATGGTCTTTCAGCCCTCCAGTTTTTGACAGCAATACAGCTGTACCCTCCTTTGCTAGCCCCCGTCTTATGCCGTTTGGAAATGAAGGTCACTGCTCTTGAACTTGAGAAACTCTTCAAACCTGATCTGAGTCCATCGGGGAGTAACAGCAGACGAAGAGAAGGACAAACATTAGAATACTGGGCAGACTATCTTCTAGATTGCGAAGGTTTGCTATAGATCTATTTTTCTTTTATAACTAATTGACAAAAAACATTTTATGCAAGAAAAATCCTGTGTTTGCAGAAGGCCAAGCCGCTGTGTGTGTGGAAGATGTCTTCATGTTTGCAACTGGCCTAACCTCACTCCCTCCACTTGGATTGGAGCCGCTACCGAGGATCGAGTTCCTGGAAAATTCTCCTTTCCCCATGGCAAACACATGTTCCAACATATTGAAATTACCCCACTTGGAATCATACAACATGTTCAAATCAAATATGGACTTTGGCATTCAGAATTCACCTGGATTTGGCCTTTTTTAAGGGATGTGAGACCAAGTCATTGTTCCTAAATGTGAATGAGATTTTGAAAGAAGCACGTTTGTTCAGAGTTGTCTTAACTTTAACACACATGTTCCTGTGGGTCAATACTAGTTTGATTAATATTGGAAACAAATGAAACCATTGAATTTTGCAAAGAAAGATATCATTCTTGAAAAGTGTCAATTTTTCACAACCGTTTAATAAATCTCACACAATGTATAAACTATGTATTTCTTTTACTCAATCACACATTCCATTTTCTCAGAACGATTATGAAAAAAAATGAAGTGGAAAACTAGAACCAGCTTACTTGTAATTCAGTAAGTGGTCTAGAGATGGTTAGATCCAAAAAACCGACAAAAGCAGGAGGAAGGTATCGCGGATGCGTTTCCTAGTCCACTGCTGAAACACTAATATCTCTTTTATCCTACTGTGTATGGCAGAAAAGTGCCTATGATCTGGCCATTTGTAGACCACTAATCATCAGAAAGCTGGTTCTAGTTTTCAACCTTTGCTTTTTCAGATAAACCCACCAAAGGAACACCTTGTACATCCTGAGCATGCCTGTATTTTTTCTTTTTCAACGATTATAGTTGAGTAATTTCTCTCAGGTGTATGTACAGTTCAGTTGCGGACTCCCAATTCACTGGCTTCTGCAGTTGACAATGCTCCTTGACAAAGTCTAAGTACTCCTGGATGTTTGGGTCACCAAATGGATACACACAATGATTTGACTCTGGAAATTCATCCAGCTCTGTACTTTCAATTTTAAATCCACAGTCTCTGGAGCCGAACCTAGATGGAGGAATGAAAGATTATAATAACATTTGTTTACATTTTAGATACTCAAGGGGCAAACAGTCACAAAGACCTATTCATCACTGATCAAATACCTGTGTGTTAAATAGTAAAGCTCATTGGGCACCCCTCCAGGACATGATGCTGTTCTAGAGGTTCGAATCCTATGAGTGTTCCACAGGTCCACACATTCATCCAGGTCTTTCTGCACAACATCACTGAAGCAAAA
>VRLP01004501.1:0-47956 GCA_009660295.1 Lophius piscatorius
CTTTTTAGCAGAATCTATAACCTTAATTAACATTGCTGGTTTTTGGTAAGGCTTTTATATAGTTATTATTTTATTTTTTATTGATGCTTTTATCTGCTTTTACTTTGTAGCACTTTGAGATTTGATCCAAATGTAAAGTGCATTATAAATTAAATGTATTATTATTATTATTATTATTACCTACGTGAAAAAAATAAATCAGGAGTGGGTTTAAACAAACACACACACAAACACCCACGCACACACACTTTCATGGACTCTGTATACTGGTGTTTTTCAGGAGCGTCTTCTTGAAGCAAGCCTCACTGGGTATCTACTTATACTTTATCTTCAGCACAACAGAATGTCAACATCAAGTGAGTTTATTTAGATATTTGGGTTTGAATGCTACAGAATGAGATTTAATAATGCTTCAAGTGCAAATAATGTTTTCTAGTATTTTTAACAGCTCTTTTCATCTTTTTTAGGAGTGCTGGGAGAATAGATTTGGTAGAGAGATCTACAAGCTTTGTATCTTCAGCTTCCTCGCCTCTTTCTGCATGACGTTTCTCTTGGACTACCCCAGGAAGTGGGTTTGTTTGAGCATCAGTTGCTTTCTCTCTTACTCATCATTTTCGTTTAAATGAAAAATATTTGATGTCTCACATTGAGAGATTTCACAGTTTGGCTAAAGTAGGGGGAAACAGGGGACATTAAAGCTCAGTTTTACTATGAATACCAGATTCACAAACTTTCTCTCATCTGACAGGTTAGTATGGGAGAGGTGCCCCTCTTCCTGGCTGGCCCGGTCCTTAGGGGAACAGCGTTTCCAGATCCCATTCAATGTCTTGGATCTTGTGTATAGTCAGACAGTGTTCTGGGTGGGAGTCTACTATTGCCCTCTGCTGCCGTTGATAGGAACTGTAACACTGATGGCCACGTTCTACTTCAAAAAGGTTGCCAGGAACACACGAGTCATCGACCACTTTTTCCACATGATCTGTTCAGCTATCTCTCCGTCCAGCTCCCTCTTTATGTTTGCCTTGATTATATGGTAATAAATGCTGGTTCCTATGAACTAAATAGACATTGAAAAACCAAACCCCTGATACTTCATTTTATAATTGTTGATGCCTAACTATTTTGATGCAAATTATATTATACATTTCTTTTAAATCTGCATTGTTCTCAAGAGACAGAAAATACAATCAATACTTATTGTGTTTCTACCGGATAAATATGAACCTACAGCCAGTAGTGAGTTAGTTAAGCCCAGCATAAGGACTGGAAACAAAGCCAGTCTGACTTACTCTAGACTATCAAATGTACCTACCAGCTCATTGTATACACATCTTGTGTGTCTAAGCTATAAAAAAAAAAAAAGTGCAGCCCAAAAAGAATTGTGTCCAGGAACCCAGACTAACCCTGTACTGGAAAAACTCCATGTAAGCACTAAAAAGTTAGTGCTTACATGGATAGATTATTACCACCATAGACGAATGTGAGTTTACTGACATGAGAATGAATTAGATTCAAATGTGAAGAAACCAAGTATGAGATGTACACCTTCAGTGCATCAATGAAGCACTTGTGAAATGTCATTGAATTATTCTCACGTAACCACTTATCCTATTCACGTGGCACCATGGTTTTTGAGGGGTAGACTACCAGATGCTGCCTTTCGCACATTTGGTTTTCTTTTTACAAAGGCGCACTTGTTGTTATTCCATCTTTGTGCTAAGTTAAACCAACAGCCTCCTAGGACAAACTTCATATTTTACATACTAACAAAGACAGGGTAAGGATCGTCTTTTCTAAATTTCCGTGTTAAATTTCCCCAAATATCTAGAATAGTGTTATATAGACTATTATCTGCTAATGTATTTGCTTCAGATTCTCTTTTCCCTCTGAGATATTTTCCAACAATCTGATCTGGCTCTCTCTCTTTAACACTGCCTTCAGTTCACAGTGCTGCGGTGCTGCGTGTCAGAGCAGAGGATTTTTCGAGCATCCAGCTCCTCCGTTTTATTCCACTTCATGTTGCTGCTCGGTCTGCTCATGGCAGTAGTCACTCTAGTATTAAACTTCTACCAGCAAGACCTCACATCGGATTCAAAAATGTACATTTCACTGTAATTTTCTTTTAATTTGCAAAGAGATATTTTCTATACCATGTGTTACTGTGTCGCTTTTCAATACCCTTGATTTTTTTTTTAATTATTAATATTTAAACCTGTTTTCAACAATAATAAAAAAAGATCCTGTTTATGTGGTACTTTTTCTCTATCCTAATGTGTTCTTCCTGTTTTGCCTTCAGATCCTCCTGTGGTCCATTTGGATATGGAGAAACTGTGTTTAATGTGACAGGAGTGTGTGTTGATAGTCTTCCAAAAGTGTTGCAAACCACTCTCCGTTACCTGGCCTCTGAGGCCTTCGCCTTTCCACTTATTCTAGCTGAGTTGTAAGTATACAAAAAGACACAATTATCTTTTTGCTGTGAGTCAAGTCTTTTTTTTTTAAAGTCCAATTATTTACTGGTCTTTGAATGCAACATGAAATACCTTATGTCTCCTCAGTGTACTCTTGACCTCATATGTGTCACGGGTACGGGCCAATCAGAGAGCCATTAAGAGACTTGAAGCCATGCTGATAACAGTAAGCCACACAACATCAAATTACATATTTTCTTCCCAATGAGTCGCATAAGAGAGAAGATGAAGCATGGCTGATTTAAACCCATTTTGATTGGTTGTTGTATGTGAATCATTCCATTCTGGGAGTGGTAACCTACTGAGATGTGGCGCTCTTTTCTAAGAGAAGCCCGTGTACAAGAAATAAACATATACGGTTTAAAAACATAGATACACAAGTAATTCATGTGATTGCAAATGCCCAAGTATATCCATTAAATCTTTAACTTTTTAAAGCTCACGCCAATTTGAACCTGCTTCTGCCAAGTTCAGTGTGGACAGAAGGTTCAGTTCAAAGTGACTTGCCTTCCAGCTACATTCATGTACATGTGTCTATAAATTTGCCATCCTTCTTCTTCACAGTGCAGCTCAGACAAGCATTTTCTGGTAAAAAGGCATGCCACGATTCTGAGAAGTCGGAGAAAAACCCGCAGAGTCTCTTCAGCAGGCATCATAGGGGACACCCCTCGACAACTGCAACCTGATTCAAGTCCTCAGGCTGTTAGGCCTGATAGTCCACAGATTTCCACTAAAATGTAAAGCCCGGGGAACGGCAGCAAATACAATACTGATGAATTCTAACTTTTCCAGTTGCAGGATGTAGGTTACAAAATAAGAAGTCACAATTATGAACCTTTTCTGCAAAGGTCTTAGTTTTACCTTTTTAGTGTCATAGTTCTGTTCTGTTTTATTCTGTAGTTTGTTAGTTTGAGATTGTTTCCTGTTTTATTTTGAAGGTATCAAACTGTTTATTTCCTTTTTGGTTTCTGTTCCACTTTCTTCCTCCTCTGGTCTGTCTGTGAATGTGTATGCATGTGACTCCTGCCTCCTAGTGTGTCCTCCTTAATTGTTGAATGTTATCACCTGTCCCAAACCCTCACCTGTTACCCATTTGTCTCGTTACTCTGTGTGTTTAAGTCTGTGTCCTGCTATATGTCCTTGTCAGATCGTCTGTTCTGGCCTGTGTTTTTACCCATGTTTCTTATGCCTGGTAAACCTGCAAATGGTCTCGTCCATGTTTGCTCTCCTCCATCTCCTGTCCTTCGCCACAAGTGTTGTTTGCATCATCAGCTTTTATTTCATCATTTGGATTATTATTTTGTTACTTTTAGTTTTCATCTGTTTTTGTAAATCAGAACCTTTTGTTATTATACTGTACTTCTGAAACAGCTTTGCAATTGGATCCTATAAAGCTAAACAGATTGAAGCCTTCAAAATAAAACGGGAAACAAACTCAAACTAACAAACTTCAAAATTAAACAGTGCAGAACCATGACACTTAGTCTCTTCCGCTTTTTTGTTTTATGGATCTTTATTTTTGTCAGATTTTGATTACCTAATGTTTTTTTTTATAGCCAATGTTTTTAGCTTTATTCATGAATGTATGCTCATCATTTATAATAATAAAGATAATCATAGTATTTATTTTATAAAATGCTTGAGCACTGGGTTTCTTCTTCACGCTTCATCAGGCAGATCAAATGAAACCGAACACGGCCTAGTATGTTATCTACTTGCAACACATCTGTGACACCCCTAGCTCTTACATGCACATATCAAAACATGCGCACACACACAGAGCTGCTCTGAACGGAGCTAGAGAAACTACAAACACAGAGCACTATTATGAAGAATCCACACACTCTCAATGTTTTGCTGATTTCAGGTGAGCTGGTGGAATAATATATAAAAGGGTAGCATAAATAAATAATTTCATGGACTGATAATCTTACGTTTGATGTTGATTTTCTTTTTTTGCAGCTTTGGCTACTTTATTCAACTTGATAAGTAAGTTTGTAAAGATATGGAGCTCACTTATGCTAAGGGATCTTGTGTTTGTCCTCACTGGTTCCGATTTTTTGGGGTACTACATAGATACCGGCACAGAGAGGCATTAGATAAGCAGCTTGAGTTATTTGAATCAAATGAAACCAAACTCCTGGTGTTGTCACCAGGAGGGCTTAGCCAGTCTCCCAGTCTTCATTTCTTTCTTCAGGGGGATCAAACTCTCTTCATCCAGTGCTGACTGGTCCTAACCTGGGCTACCTTGGCTCAAGGGTGGCATTCCGATGTGCTGCAAATGACTCCTCTTCGTCTGTCACCTATGAACTGATGAAGGATGGTGATTACCCGATCCTCACAGATACCGTTGTCAAAGGGGACGACCCTGAACCATTCTTCCTAAAGATCAATGCAGAATCAGAGGGGTCATACCATTGCAAAGCCACAGCAGGGGGAAGCACATCAATTAGCAACATCATCAGCCTGGGTGTAGTCAGTGAGTAACAGATGCACACCAATACACAGCAGTCACATTTGATTACTTTGAAGTCTTGGAAGCAGTCAAAACCTGAGTTATACCTTCCTTTCTTAATCATTTATTATTCCCCAACTTCTAGTTCCAGCCTCAAACACCAGAGTGACCTCTGAACCCTTCCCCCCCATTGCCTATGAGGGGTTCGACATCATATTGAGTTGTGATGTCGCAAAAGGTTCCCACCTTTCCTATAACTGGTATTTCAACAAGAAGGCAGTAAAAAATTCAACTCTTTCCTTCTTCCACGTCACTGGGAACAAGCTTGTGATAGAGAAGGTGACACCAGAGCATGCTGGGTACTATTCTTGCATGGCTTGGTCGAGGGTGCAGGACGCTGAGAGGTTTTCCAGCAGCCCAGAGGTCCATATGACAGTCAAAGGTACAGTTGTGTATGTCGACCAAAATACAAGATTTGAAGGATTTACCTTAAGGTAGAGGCAGTAGTGGATTTGGACTAAATTCCATCAGCATTTGTTCTCTGTATTTTGGATAAAATAGGAAATGTCAGCATGCCAATAATTATCAATTCATGCAACAACAAAAGTTTTATTACTTATACTATTTTTGCACGCAATGAATCAAACTCTATACTACAGTATATGGCCAGAATTATGTGAATACTGAGACATGGTTCATCTCAATTGATGACTGTGACCATTAAAATGCCAAAGGAACAACTTTGACATTTCGGGGAGAGATTTTTTTGAAGGTCTTTGTTGCAGAAATTCCCTTCAGGTGAAGCAATATTGTCCGATGTCAGTTAACTTTGTGTCCCAAAGTTGCCTGATAGTCGTCATCTCAGGGCTCTGTGCAGGTAAATCACCAAAATAAACTGTTGCTGTGAAGTTGGAAAGACACAGCTGTCAAAAATATCAATATAGACGTTAGTATTGAAATAGGAAATACACAAAAAATTTGCTTCAACTTTTAGTATGAAATAAAAGTTAAATGCACTATATAATAATAATAATACATTATATATAAGAATTGGAATTTTGACAACATCAACTTAAAACCAATTATATTCCTTTAGCTTCCAGTGAGCAAAACCTTTCAGTCTGACATAATTTCTGCTCTCTTGTCTGCATGAGAGATTCAATTTATTAACAAACTCATGTTTGAATGTGATCCAGTTGTTTTTATGACAGCTGTTTTTATTACCAGGAATTATACTTAAAATTATGAGAGGTAAACATTCTACACTACTCAAAAAAATAAAGGGAACACAATCATCACAGTGTAACTCCAAGTCAGTCACACCTCTGGCATATCAACCTGTTCAGTCAGGAAGCAATAATGACCATTTCCCTCTTCTCATCATTTTAGCTGATTCTTGGCTAGTTTTGTATTTTACCAGTGCACTCGCAACTAGTGGTAGCATGAGGCGGTATCTGCAGCTCAATAAAAGTTGCTCAGATAAACCAGCTCCTCCAGGATGGCACATCCATACGCGCCATGGCCAAAAGGTTTGCTGCCTCTCCGAAAAACATTGTTAAGAGCCTGGAGGAGATTCCAGGAGACAGACCATTACACCAGGAGAGTTGGAGGGGGCCGTAGGAGTGCAACAACCCAGCAGCAGGACCGCTATCTGCTCGTTTGTGCAAGGAGAACAGGAGGGGCACTGCCAGAGCCCTACAAAATGACATCCAGTGGGCAACTTGTGTGCATGTTTCTGCCCAAACTGTCAGGAACACACTCCATGAGGGTGGCATGAAGACCCGACGTCCATAAGTGGGGCCTGTTCTCACTGCCCGGCGGGGGGAGATCCACTCGGTGACCATCGGTCGTCTCATCAGGAGCATGCCCAGATGTTGTAGGGAGTGCATACAGGCACATGGAGGCCATACACACTTCAGAGCCAGATTATGAGTTGTCTTGAGGAAAATTCACAAAAATTGGATCAGCCCGGGATTTAATTTATCCACTTGGATTTTGAATATGATTCTGAATCCAGTCCTCAGTGGGTTAATGATTTTAGTTTCCATTGATCGTTCTTTTGTTAATTTGTTCTCAACATATTACACTAGGTAATCAATTTTCATTCATCCAAACCTGGGATGTGTGTTTTAAGTGTTCCCTTTATTATTTTTTGAGTAGTTTATTTCCACTTTAAATGGATATAAGGTGACTCAAAAACGAACGCCAACCCTTGACCAAAAGTAAACAGTTACTGTCCACAAACCTCTGATTCATCCACCTGAAATGTTGTTTAAATTTCAAGCTTCTTTGCAGCCTTACCCGTATTGTTACCTTGACTCCTTCATTCCCCTTCCAGTTTGTGTCTCAAAACCAAGGATCTCTTTCTCCATCTCCAAAGAGGGCAACAGTTACCACAGCAACGTGACCTGCTGGTCAGCAAGAGGAAGTCTTCCGGTTAACTTCTCTCTCTCTCTAGTTGATAAAAAAGTTGGATCTGTGACAGCAACAGAATCCCTCACTGCCTGGTTTGCTGTCCCTATTGTACCGGGGTTGGACATGGGCGTAGCTCGATGTAGGGTGAAGACTGAAGTGCAGGACATGATGAGTGAGCCTGTGACTCTGCTATTTGGTATGGACTCCATATGTGAAGGAAAGTGTCTTTCTTGGATTGTCTTTCTTTAATTCTTCTATTTTTAATAATCTTTCTCTTATTTTACTCCTGCCTGTTTTTTTAGTTCCAGTTGAAGGACATCTGACAATGGAGGTTGAATATCTCTACAAAGCTGACTCCAAACTGGCTGCAGCCCAGCTGAGCTGTCATGTCAGTAGGGGAACTTTCCCCTATGTCTCCTGGGTCTTTAACGACACTGTTCTTCCCTCTGAGAGTCTCGGGGGCTCCCATCTTCAGCCTGTACTGTCTCACTATGCCACAGATGACAACAGTCAAATGCTCTTTCTAGCCCAGCTTGGCCCAGAGGAGTCTGGGTATTACAGATGCAGGGCCAGGGACAGCTATGATGACTCTGGGCCATGGGTAGAGAGTGCAGCTGTGCTGGTCCAAGCCAAAGGTGAAAAGATCCATACTAAGTGTCATGTTCAAAAATGCGAACATTCTTAAAATAATGCTTTTTGAGATGATCACATTGTCACTATCCCTGTTTTTATGATTAAACATATTATTATAAATTCTTATTTTTACATTAAAGTTCCACACAAGTTAGACAAACAACATGTACTGATGAGTTGTGAGGGTGCTGGTTGACTCCTCTTTATACCACTGGACAGGCCCTAACTAGTGTCCAATCTTAATGCTATGCTAGGCAAGCCCAGATTTTCTTGTCTAACCCTCATTACAGGTGTGAATAATTATAATTCATAAAAAGTTAAACTATTCCTTTAATAGACTTAACAGACTCGTCACATGTTATGTCTGCCTGTTGCCTTGAAGTGTCCACTTTGTGGGACATCTCTCAACTCTTTACCATCTGACACTCTTTACACTTGATCAAACAAGATCTTTAGCTCCATCTTGTCTCTTGCAGCTTTCATGACTGAAACGACACAAAGTAAAATGTTTACTTCAGTGGCCTTGTCCCTTCTTCTCCACAGAGGTTCTCCTGACCACCATAGAGATCATTGCAATCACCTTCTGCTGCTTACTTCTTCTGGCTTTGGCAGTGGGAGCTTGCTGTGTGTACAAAATGTTTGATCATCAACAAGGTGTGTGTGTGTAGATGTGTGTGTCTGTGCGGGTGAGTGTGTAAGTCTGTAAGTGTGTGTATAAATGTGTGAGGGAGAAATACATTACCTGGAAATATATCACCTAATTTATATTCATGTTTTTATTTCTCCGTCTCTCATTTCTTTCACAGCTTATGTCAATAGTACAACGTCAAAGTAAGATTTTTCTTCATGGACCTCAGGAAAGTTTGTTGTTCTCTGTCTCAAATCGACTTGTTCAACACCGTTTATGGCTTCCAGTGCCCGCTCTGATGCACTTCCTATGTCTGAACCCACGTCTCGCTCAGGAGGCCCCCCGGCTGATACTTACTGTACAGACAGTGACATCCAGAATCAGGTATACAGGCATAAACACTTTGTTCAGTTTAGTTTATTAGGTTTGTTGGTGTAAATAATTACATATTTTGTGGCAAGGCTTTTCTTTGCTGGTACTTAGATTTCCTAAATTCCTAAAAAAGAAACAAATATGCAACTAAGATTAATTTTAAGATTCCTGGATGTGGTCCCAATTTCAGGAAACTTGAACAGAGTGTTTGACTGCGTCTCGAGTCTCTTTTCTTTTTAGGTAATTGGCCGATTATTTCCAAAGATGTTCTCGGAGGAGAACTGTGTGTTATGATATTATTAATTCTAAAAAACATAATTTACCTTACAGAGTTGCGCCATTAAAGCTAAAGAAATTATACTACTTGATGTGAATTATTTATTCTCTTTTTCAAATATGTTTCAAATATTATAAAATGGTCCTGAATACAGAAAAAAATAAATTGCCAGTGGGTTTGATCAAATTTTCTCGAAAACTATATTGACCGTAATGACCCAAAAAAAAAAGGTAAATTTTAACAAGTTCTGTTTATTAAAACAATAGGACAATAAAATGTAATTAAGATGAGTATTGTATTCTCTTGATTAAACTGATTTCAAGAATCTTTACCTTTGTGGTTAATTGGTTAATTGTAGGTCAATATTAGCTGGAATATTTTATTAAGAGAGATAGGTACTTAAATTAGATTTATTCTCTAATGCAAAGAATCCTGAATGAAATAGTTTTCCTAAAAGACAAAAAAAATAAGATTCTTGGTCTTATACCTTTCTTGAGATTTAAGACAGACAGTTTTTGCAGGGTGAATTTGTTTACTAACCAATCAATAAAAAACAAATCAAGAATTGAAAAGCAAGAAAAATAAATAGCTAGAAAAACAAAAACTGGGCTTAAATAACTAGTGAAATTTAAACATGGCATATTAAGTGTTAGCAAATTGTTTGCTAAATAAATAATCATTACATGCATGCTTGCAACAGTATGTAAATATTTGTCTGCACACAAGCACTCAATTTGCAGGGTTTTGAGCATTTCTCTCAAGTAAATTCCTCAGGAAACCATAAGCAACTTGAAGTTTCCTCCCAGATATTATCTGTAAATTGTGAACGGGTTAAATAAGGTATTGTAGAAGCCTTATTCTTTTTAATATGTAATAACCTCTTGTAGAGTTGATGAAACATTCTTAGAACTCAAATACTCTGTATATATGCTGATTGAAATGACCTGTTTTGATATGTGACAGATTATTGATATGTGAAGACATTATGACTGTCTTGTCTCTGTTTCAGACCCTTGAGATCACTTTATGACACCAGATGATCCTGCAAACCTCGTCAAAATTTCATTGTTTCACTTAAAACCTGCAGCTAGTTGCTGTCAACGTTTGAGAGCTGTGACTTTTCCTCAATTGCTTAAGGAAACTGTTGCATTGTTTAATATGAGATTATTTTTTTGGGAAAACTAATTGATACAGTCATGTTTTTTTGGCAATAAAAATTGGAATTTCAACTTGTGTTTTGTAATTTTTTAGTTGAATGAATGGACATACATTAATCAAAACACCCCGACAGCTGCGTAAATGAAATAATCTTGATGTGAACGTGAGAGGGAGGGTACGTGAGGGAAGGTGGAGTATGCTATCAGCTGTTTGCACATGTTTCCGTGTGTGTGTGTGTGCATGCATGGGTTTGTGCATTTCTTAAGCACTCCGTTCCCAACTGTTAAAACTCCTTCATTACACGGGATAGTGCAATTTAAATGCAGCACAAAGTTGCATGTAAGGCAACAGGTTCTCTTCAAGAATGTTTCCTTCTCTCTTTGTGGTCCTGCTCGGTAAGCCTCCCAACACAAACTGCAGCATACAATGAGTTTATCATGGGGAAACTCTTGCAACTGACTCACTTCTTCCTCCTCAGGGTTCTTCTCTTGTTGCAGGGAGAGCAGTAAGTCTGTCGTATTGTATGAGAGTGGAATACAATTTTGTAGCTTGTGACACTTTGTTTTGAGTGTTGACGTAGTTCTAATTTAATCCTTGATAGATCAGTCATATCTGGGTCTCCCACAACTGTCTGGCCCTTCCAAGGCTTTGGTTAATGAAGTTATGGAATTTAATTGTGATCTACCAAGCCACCCGAAGAATGAGTCTATCCTGCTGCAGTTATACAAGTGAGATTTTGTGCATATTAAATAAAAGCGCTGCATTAAAATGTAAATTTTGAGATGGCAAATCGAGTAATTCTGCATCCCTTCTAGGGAGGGTTACCATGAAAAGTTGTTGGGTGAATACACCTCTCTGGCTGGAGAGGTTGCAAATTTCCCGATCGTCACGAAACTTAGCCACCAGGGCAACCTGGAGTGCGTGGCCAAAGCGCAGAACAACGCAAACATACAGCCCACAGTCAGCACCGCACACTACCTGACAGTTGTTGGTGAGATTATTTTATTACTACGGACATATTCTGTAAGTGCAAGTGTAAGTGAACACATTTCAATTCTTAAAGCGACCTGTATGCACAAAGTGAAATAAAAAATATTTATTTGTAAATCGAGAACTTTTTGGGGTAATAATTAAATGACATCGGATTGAGACAGCAGGCAATTAACGATGACAAGATTATGATGCGCCCCCTATTTTACCACAACCGGCCAGTTGCTTGCAAGAGAACAAAATCACACTTATACGCCGAAAAATTTAAAAATGGCACTTTAAATATTGATTTTTATCCATCAGAGCAGTTTCCCTGCATGTATGGAGCTTAGCTTTGGAGATATGTGGATCATCATTCCCATTTTTCCAGTACACTGTTTGTTTTGTAAAGGTTAATTGCTCTGCCGGTTCTGCAGAACCAGTGAAAGGTGCAGCGATTGTTGTCCCTTCTGGCCCAGAAGAGTTCTTTGAGGGGAAGACGCTGGAGCTTCACTGTAATCTTTCCACTGGGAATCGTGTCACCTATGAGTGGCTGCTGAATGGTCAACATGTCTCCCAGTCTCCTCTGAACAATCTTTTGATCGACAGGTAAGGTTGTGCGTGTGTGTTAACAGATTTTGGTAGTAAGAGGAAAATGCAGACAAAAACAAACAAAAGTATAGCTCCTATGGTTATGTTATCGACTCTGTTATTCCAAATTAATGAGAAAATAAGTTGTTGATTCAGAAAGACAGGGTTATTTGTTTTTTTATGTGAATGTAATACACCTCCAGAAAAAGCTGAGAGTCAAAGCAAAAATCTTTATACTGTAAAGAAAATAATGTATTATCATTGATGTTAAAGATCAATAATTTGCACATTTACACAAATAATTTTATTGTAATTCATAAGTTTTACTTTTTAGATGACATTTTTTGCAATCTTAAAGACAAATCTGATTCCATAGTGTTCGTAATTAAAATCAGTGTAGCGGGAAAGCAGACACACGTCACCCTAAGAATATGAAGGATTTTGACCAGACTGTGATGGCCAGACTACTGGGTCAGAACATCTCCAGATCTGCAGGTTTTGTTGGGTGTTCCTACAGTGGTTAGTTACTTCCCAATTCATCTAAGGAAAGACAACGATGGGATCCCGGATTTTCAAGGCTCACTGATTAACATGGGGAGTGAGGGAATTCCCGTCTGGTCCCACAGAAAAGCTAGTGTTGTACAAATTTGCCGAAAATATTTCTTCTGGTTCTGATAGAAAGTTGTCAGTGTATCACAGAGCTGTTTTCGTGCCAAAATTGGGTCCTTTACAATATTATGCAAGTGGTTTTATGGTTTAAGGTTCTTTTCACCCTTAGACAGATATCTCTAAGAGTGAAAAGATATCTCTCTCTATCCGTCAGATGGATTTACCAGTCATCAGCTGGTGAATGACTCTATCGCTCAAAATGAGCTTAGCTTAGCATAAAGATTGGATAAAGTGAAAAAAAAAGGCTAACCCAGCTCTTTCCAAAGATAAATATAAAGTAAAAGAAACTAATAAAACCTATAAAGCTACTCATTCATGAACATAAATGTAACAGAAAGAGACCAGAAACCTTAAAATGACCATTATTGTTTTGTTTGCTTTCCTACTCAGAACTACATCTAAAGACAACGGCTCCTACATGTGTGTTGCCACCAACCGCTTTAACGAAACCGTGGTCTACACCTCCAACAGCCCTGAGGTCCTAATCACAGTCAAAGGTTAGGTGCCATCTGTCCTGATCAAACTCTCCCGTTCACATTTTATGGATATGCATGATTTCTTTGAACATATTAACATTCTCCAACATCCCACTTCCTCAGAAGAGGTATCAAATCCTGACATCACCTTCACTGTGTTAAAGGAGGATTACCACAACCATTCTGCCATTGTCACCTGTCAGTCCTCAAAAGGAACTCCGCCTGTTACCTTTTCACTTTACAACGGGACAGAGGTGGTTTCTAATGTGACGACTGAAGAGGGAAAGGCCATATTTAAGGTTCCTTTGGTCTTGGACCTGCACTTAGGAAGTCTCCAGTGCCAGGCTGACAATGGAGGCCGAATCGCATACAGTAAATGGATTAAATTAGAAGTTGGTATGTTTATTGTTGGAATCTGCTGACATGATGACGATACAGACAATGTTTTTAAATGTCGATCCATGATGTCTCTCCTAATTCATGATGTCTCCAACAGTCTCAGTTGGAGGCCCTGTGACTTTGCTCTACGACTACGATGTCGGAGAAAACTACGCTGTCATTGGAATAAGGTTCTACTGCAAGGCAGCGAAGGGATCTCTACCTAGGTACCAGTGGTTCCTTAATAAAAGCATTCTACATGACCGAGGAAGCTTCTACTATGTGGTCCACCAATCACCAGAGCAGTCGATCCTCCTGCTGTCTGTGGGGAGGAGCAGCGCTGGGACGTACCACTGCGAAGTGTCGGACAGCTTTGACAACAACACTACCATAAGCAGCAAAAATCGGTACTTGGATAAAGAAGGTACAGTTTTTGAATGCTGGTTGGATTTAAAACTCTGTTCTGAAAGGTGATATATCCATGTCTTCATCTTCCTGCTCCTCCAGTTTTGAATCGTCTCCCCGTCTCTATGGTGGCAGTCATCTTTGGATGTTTCACGGTCCTGGTTCTCCAAGTCTTAGTTTGTTGTTGTATTGGAGTCATGCTCAGTGAGTTCATACATTTTGTCTTTGTCATTTCAAATGGACCTCTCCTTATTTCTACTGTGAATAATGTTTTCAATCTTCTTTCAGGGCAAAGACAGTATGGAGAGAAGTCTCTGTGAGTCAATTTCTCTGTTTATTATTAGGATAATTATGTTTAACAGATGATGGCCATATTATCATCCATGAAGCTGTTACTTCCTCTTATGAAGAGAACGCTGATCCTTCATTTTGTATTTACTGCGGAAGAATTACATAATGGCTACAATTCAACGGCTGCAATTACATGATCCAATGTATGATAAAGACTGAATATACAATCAAATGACGTTAAATCTGGTTAATCCTGTCAGTCTCACATACAGATGGTAATGATCTACAGTAACGCACATATCGTACTAACAGCAAAAAAGATCCCTGATTTGGTTTTACCTGCAAATATGTGCACTTGCTTTCACTGACACAATGGTACATGTTTAAGTCTGAATGTTGTTGTCAGTTTATTTATTTTTCTTTCTATTTATATATACGAAAGGGATGGACTGTAAAATTGAATCGCCGTTTGGGATTAAAGTATTCTGAGTTCTGAGTTCTGAGTTCTAAAATATGGCCTCCTGCTCACACTTCAGACTCATAACATCGACAGGGAGATCGAGAGGATTTAAAGAAACACCCATTTTTTTGCCTCAGTTTAGGAGAATTTTTTGTATTTTGATATTGGTTGTCAATTATACGAACCCAGTGAGCAAAATTAATTGTTACAATTCAGCAAAATGGAGTTTGGACCTATGCGGAGACATGACACAGAGGTACAGAACACTCCAAAAAAAGACTTTTTGAATGACCTTTAAAAAATCTATGTAGTTCCACATGATTAAATTGTTTTCTTTCAGTATTAAGGAAGTGTGTTGTTCTAACTTAATATACTAGGGACGGGACAATATAATTTATTTGGGTTTATTAAGTTTGGTTATTTGGTTTATTTGGTTTTAGTTAACATGATTTGTACAAATATCTTTTCCGTAGTTAAATTACACTACGAAATGGACCAAACCTAAACCAAATTTTATTGGACCAGTGGAATAATGTAGTACTTTGAGAAACCTATTTACCAGGGTGAGATAAGTTGGAGGTTGTGTCAGTCCATGAGGAGGAGGAGGATTACTTAGCATGATTACTGAAACACTAATGGGCGAAATTGCATGAAAATTTACTGAGAGGTAGGGTTTGGCATATTCTTCAGATGATTCCATTTTGGTGATGTTACGTGCTTCACCTCATTTAAAATAAAATAAAATAATAAACCGTTTCAAGTAGTGATGTCATTATGTGGTGAGGCGCTCGCTTGAAACTGTGTTCAGTATTGATGACTTTCGTCCTGTGATTCCTTGATGTTCCTTCGGGGGTAGAGCCTGGGGCTCAGTGGGCTGAAAAGATATGCGGAAGTGGAAGGCGCGAGAGACGATCAGCTAGAGAGTATGTGAGAGATACAATTGTGCTGGAGTTGTCGGTAGATCTAGAGAGGCTAGCTATAACTCATGCATTAATGGAGAAATTAGATTGTTTTTGTTTCCTAAACCTCGGGTACTGTTGTGCCTTGTTCCTTTGATGTTTTATACAGCAGAGGATCAGGAAATTATGCAACAATGTCTGTTTAAGATAATGCCCCGCTCAAGGTCTAGGAGTGTGGAGCAGAGAATAAAACAAGGTGCTGAACACATGGAGAGAATGAGAGTGGAAGAAACAAAAAAGGTTCATAGGTAGGTTTTCTCCCTTGAACGAGGTTTTTGCTCTCGGAGAGCTTTTTTAAGATCTGATCAAATCAAGTTAACAATTAAAAGTTAACAATCATGCAACACAATTTATCTACGAATAAACAGCTGTGTTGTGTTTCTGAATCCCATGAGTGCATTTTAATGTCTTCTGAAGTCAGATTTTATTTATAATAAATAATTATAAGAATTATTTCAATTTTATTAAAATTCCATCTTGTCCAATTTGAATGTAATTGTTTAATGTCCTCCTCCTTACGTTGGTAGAAGCTGACACTCGTACAAAAACAGTTTTTAATTATTCTGGTGTCCTCACTAGTAGTTAGATTACAGTGTGCAGTAAGGCCTGTTCTCATTCTATGATATCAGCATCTATGCCTTTTACAAAGTGCCCGCCCCATGCCCACAAGATTATTTTCACTCTTCTCAGGTCGGACATGGAGATGGAGAGAATGGTTATTGTCTATGAAAGTGAACTGGTCAGTCAATATTTATCCATCTCCATCCTTCAAAGGCTAAGCAATTAATGATCTGACGATATGGCTGATAGACAGAGCTCTTTATCTCTCCCTTGCAGGATTTGTCGGAGTTCAGTGTTGATGCTGATCTGGTGAATGCAGCCAGAGATGATGAATTTGATTAGGTAAGATAAAATAAACATAAAGACGTAATCATCAATAGGCCCTGCACATGACATGTAATTCTAATGAGCATAGTTTTTAAAACGAGATAACATTAATGAATGAAGTGAAAAGACAGTCATAGTATGTGAAATAAGAGTATCATCAAAAATATTACCTCAGCATGGAAGACGCTAATGGTAAGATATAGCTTCAACATTCAATGAGCTGAGTACCTGCCTGTATTCTGGACTCTAGCGGTAGTAATGTTTAAGGTGTTGGAGAGGGAAGTGTGCAACTATCAGATGATAATCAGAGTCGTTTATTCTTCTGTACTCAGCAGCTGTGGAGATTTGTTTTCAGGTGCACCCCGTGCCGGATGTTACATTCAAGGATTTGATTCCAAGTAATGTGAAGATTATTTTATTTGTATTACGTAAAATCACAGCAAAGGTTATCTCAAGGCACTTACCTGAAAGATCAGGTGCAGAACATACTCTATTTCAGGGTTCTTATCATACTTTTAACGGTAATTTACAGCTTTGTAATTATTTTATCACTGTCACCGCAGATCCTTCTTATTAACACAATAACTCAAAAACTTTCCTGTGGATCATTTTCAAAATTTATACCCATATAGACCGTAGTGTAGAGGTGGATTAATTTTGGGTAAGGCCAGTTGTATATGTCCAGCATTAGGTTGAACTTTATCTCCACAATTTCTAAGCCTATAATTTCTCAGCCCTTGGTCTGATTTAGTCCAAATTTCGTGCATGCGAAATTGACTCAGGGAGATATATCTTGTATATTTTATAATTTTCTTCATATTTTGAACCCTAAAGGGACCTCTTTTAAGGCAAACATTATTTTTTCGTCATTAGTTCGTCACTGTTGATCCTATGTAGTCTAAATTTGCTGCATATGAAATGATTTGAGGACATCTATCGTAACATGTTTTTCTCTAATAGTTCATAATGATTTTTTTTCTTTTTTTAACAAAAAAAATGTTTTTTTTCAGAAAGAAACTTCACATTTGATGTAAGTGATTCAATCAGGGGGATGTCTTGTAAAAGACAGTGATTGGGGGCTTCTCAGGGAAATACCCCTGCTGTCAGGGATGACAGCGTAGGCCTAGTTCTTTCAGCCCCTGATCAGTAGAAGGAAAAAAAAACAACTTTGCAAAGACATACTATACAGCACTATACCATCAGTGCCTTTCTAGTCATTATGCACTACATATTAAAAACATTTAAGTTACAACTGAACAGAGTAATGGATGGAATTCGGTTTCTTGTGGTTTTATTTTATCCTTCCATCTAAGTGTTTACAGCTGTTCTGCTGCTCTGTTTTTAAGGATGTTCTACTGATTTTCGTCTGTCATTCAACATCCAAAATAAGAGTTCACAGTGAATGTGATTGAGCGTTTTGTTTGCGGTTTACAGCAGTTAACAACTGCCCCGAAAAAAACAGAATACTGACATAAATATTGGGTTATTCCATTCATATTTACAATTTCTTATTTTCAATTACATATTTACATTCAAACAGTAGCATGTATAAATTCTTGAATTATTTCAGGATTGTGCAGGATTGATGATATATTTCAAATTAGAATTGGAAAAATCTCATTTAGCCCTGCAGGGCCTCGAACTACTGCTCGGAATATTCGTACCACCAATCTGAGAAATAATGCTCTTATTTACGAGTCACAAATTCCCAATTACTCCTTTGAAAAGAATCAAGTCTGCTGTAATTTTCATACTATGTATGAATTATATTAAAGAATCCATATTAAAACCAATTTCAGTCTTTTATCTTTAATGATTTTTGAGAAAATGTTTCAGTTTGAAGTCATGCATCACCTCTGTGACATAGTATTAAGCCTGTCCCAGGTTTATTGAAAACAAACAATCAATAAAACTCTCTTGCTCTTCTGATTGTTCCCTCCACAGGCATCTAAAGCTTCTCTGGACGAATGATCGACCCCAATTTGAGGAAGAAGAGACAGTGCAACATTTTTTTTAATCTAAACGATGACTCGATATTTGGACTGGTTATATGATTTCCATCAAATTCTATTACACAGGTGTTTTTTTTCTATTGTGTTCTTATTAAATGGAGAAAATTTAAGCTTACGCCTACATTTTATGTGTTTAGGGATATTTAGATTATATTATACTTTATGTATAAAGTTAAGGCAAACTAGTAAATAAATCTAATCTATTTATTCATGTCACTGTTCCAACCAGAGGGGGCAACCAACCGAAACCGCTCACTCAGAGATGTGCTGGATCTCAATGCTTAACACAATGGCACCTGCTGGACTGAATGATGACTTTACCTTCAAATGTTTTCTCTGAACAGAATTCCACTCATGAAACATATGTTCTGAATTTTTGCCCGACCAACAGACCAAAGGTCTTTCTGACCTCAGGATACACCTGCATGAACCAATTATACTGGCATAGAACATTTACACAGCTATAAATATTTAGAATTAAATAAAGAAAATTAAAAAATCCCCTCTACAGTAAAATTCAATCTGGCCTTTCATAATCTCACTTGAAAACTTTATTTTACTATATGTTAGTGAAGTCTGAGCACAAACAACAACAAACAAAACAAATATCTAATTGAAAGTGTGCACAATGAACACATGCCATGCTTGCCTTTTAATTGGAATACAAAAAAAGGGCATCAAATTCTACTAATTCTACAAATAAACAAGTGACCCCAACTCCTACCATTACGAAGAGAATTGCAAAGAGAGGAAGGTGGAGAGCAGTCCAACTTAGCCTGCAGGTCCTGATGCTCCAGTCTTGTACCAGCATCAGACCACACTCATATGGACCAACCAAAATTTGGCTTACGAGAAAGAGAATTACATGAAGTATTGGATCTCTACCACAAAAACTCAAAAACAAACTTCAGTGCCATTTGGTGCCGTGCAATGGCAGAGTACCTGAGTGAAGTATCCGGACGGGGGGAAGACTTTGACAACGTAAGGGACTCAGTGACCACAGACAGACAGAAACATTAAACGCTCTCCCAAAACGATTAAGAGATTATATTCTATAATGAAAATAGCAGCCGTGGGCTAATCTAATTAAAGTCTACAATTTAGAAGAAAGAAAAATATCATCATAAAAAAAAGGTGATAAGTAAGATATTTTTACTGTTTAAAAACAGGCTTAAACAAACAATTTTAAATTTTATGGTAAAATGAGCATGTGTAAGATATTAAATTGATTAATGCCCCAAAGGAAATTATTTTTATATAGTCTTTTTTCCCCTGGTAATAACATTAAAGGGTTAAGGAGAGCTCAACCTGTCACACTCTGAGGGACCACCAGTGACCAACCCAAGACACACAGTTTGATTTCTTTATTTCTGTTTAGAAGTAAAGATCCTGTTTATTGATCACATACACAGTACAACATAGTGAAATTATATTCCTGCATTTGGCCCATCCCTGAGGGAGTGTGTTCCCCAGGTGCCCCTTTGAAGCACCTGAGGAGCTAGGGTTTCAGGGTTTTGCTTAAGGACACTACAACAAGTGGGACTTGAACCCACTACCTTCTGATTGGGAAACAGCTGCACTACCCACTGACGTACCGCTGCCCCAATGTTGTAAGTAAAATGTCCCAATATTATAATCTAAATGCTTAAATGTTATTTCTGCTGTTTGTATATATTCATGTTGTGTTTTGCTTCCTACTATGCTATGTCAATTTTCTACAAGTCTATAGCCATGCCAATAAAGAGTGTTACTCCGCCAAGGAATGAAGTTCTGTTTTCACTCCTGTTTGTTTTTCTGTCTGTCTTTTAGCAAATTTTAGGAAAATATCTTTCCAATGATCAGATTTTCATGACGTTAAGTATTTTGCTGTATGTAAAATAAAATGAAAAAAAAAAAGAAGCCTCTTAGAGTAGTGATGTCACAATGGGGTGAGGTGTTCTCTTGAAACTGTCCAATATTGATGCCTTTGATTCTTTGTTGTTCTTTTGGATGTGAAGCTTGGGGCTCCGTGGGCCGAACAGAGACGCTGAAGTAAAAGGGCAAAAGATGACCGGCAACAGTAGGCCTTTTTGAGAGATACTCAGGGGGGTTGTTGCCGTTTTTGGTAGATTTATAGGCTGGCAATAACTCGGACATTTATGGAAAAATCTGCAAGAATTTTTCAAAATCCTTGAGAACTGTTATGTGTTGTTTCTTTGATGTTTCGTACAGGAGAGGAGCAGGAAATGACGCAACAATATCTATTTAAGAGCAGGTTCAGAGGTAGGTTTTGGCCCGACGCGGAGGTCGCCTCCCTTTCTAATTGAAGCTGACATTTAGATTGACAGGATCCCTGCCGGCATCCAGCCGTTATGACTCCGCCCATGTGACGCGCGGCGGCAGGACAACCCAGCTCCTGTGGGTGTCTCCCTAGTAGTTGTCAGCTGGGAGAGTAGCTTGGCGTGGTCTGGCACCAGTCCACGCTTGGGTTAGTCGAACCACACGGAGAACTCCCGAGTAACCGACAGGGGTGGAGAGACATGGAGGAGACGGCTGGTGCCAGTGTGTACGGCGTATCTTTCGCGGGAGGAGGCTTGGATTTCTCCAAGTTTATCCGAAAGCCACAAACTATTGTGCGCCTGCTAAGCTGGGTGAGTGCAAAGAGGAGATATATGGCGATGGGCTTTGTTTTCACCGTCAAAGTATTCTAGAGTCCGAGATAATGGCCAAAGAGCAGGTGCGTCTGGTCTAGTCTGCCTGTCAGCTGCCGCTGAGATGCGTCTATGCGTTTCATTCTCAGTCAGAACAACACATCTCTGTGTGGACGAGAAGGGCGTCCCGCCTGCAGTTGGTGCATGACAGGAGCTCGACGACAGAACAGGTTAACACTGCTGTAGTCACAGAATTTCACTTGCAATAACGAAACACAGAGTGTAACTTCATTTTAAGCCTTATGACTGTGCGCCGCAGAGAGCAGTCACCATAATGAAAAAATGAAGTATGTGAAAAATACTTTGGACATGATTTCACCTTTAATTTGAGGAGTTAAATCAGGGGGATTGTTTGCACAAAGCTGGGGATTGGGGACTTTTTCTGGGATATACCCTGGCTGTCCAGGACAACAGCATCGGCCTAGTTGGTTAAATTAAATGAAATTATTTGGATCCTTTGTCAGAGGGAGTTAGAGGGAGCTTTCCTTTTCATACGGACTCATTTCATGGATAACAGAGAAAGGTTGAACTTCTTCTACCACTCAAGGTAGGCC
Organism: Lophius piscatorius; assembly: GCA_009660295.1. Lineage (NCBI taxonomy): Eukaryota > Metazoa > Chordata > Actinopteri > Lophiiformes > Lophiidae > Lophius > Lophius piscatorius. The sequence continues at coordinate 21,749 of VRLP01004501.1, forward strand.
TGGACTCGTGGCTGTAAGGAATCCCCAATCACCCACATTCATGACATCAATCATTCATAAAATTAGAACCATGGCAGTGGAAGGGAACAATATATATATATTTATTTAATTTTTATAGTGGCTGTGATATATCAAGTGAACATAAACCTATTGTCTAAGAGGTTGATGTTTTGGAAGCAGGAGAAATGAGCTATTGTAAGGATCTGAGCAACTACAACAAGGCTCAGTATCTCCAGAACTGCTAGATGTTCCTCATTTCAATTTATTCATTATCAACCACTTATCCTGTTCAGGCACGCTGGAGCCTATGCCCGTTGAAATTGAGCGAGCGGCGGGGTACACCCAGGATGAGTCGCAGGGCTAACAAACAGAGACATACAACCTCTCTCTGGACTTCCCAGAGAGAACCCACTCAGACACAGGGAGAACAAGCAAAATGTACAAAAAGGCCGGCAGAGGTGGATTCGTACCTGGTATCTTCATGCCGTGTGGCAGCAGCGCTTACCACTGCTTACCACTACCACTGTTAATTGTGCCAGATTTACCGAAGTGGTTTAAGACCTGACATCCGTTGAACTGGAAAAGGTATCATGCACCCAAGGTTCATTGATGCGCATTTTAAGCGAAGCCTAGCGAGTGTTGTCCAGTTCCACATAGGAGCGGGATTGTGCGACTGGCATGCTGGAGTTGGGATAGTCCAAGAGACCAGCTGATAGGGCTTCATATGTTCACAATTCCACAATAGTGTGTTTGTGCCACTATCATACATCAACAGACAGTCCAGGTTGACCACATGAAACAACACAGAATCAGGATTGGAATATATATTCATGTAGCACATCAGAAACAGGCTTTCGGTTTTCCACAGATCCGGCAGTAGAGACCGTTGAAACCCATAAAAGGCATTTAAATGTCATATCTATGAGAACTTGTCTGAGGTATGATTCCCCCTAAACGGATGACATACTGGTGCTGTGTTGATCGGACACCATCGTCAGAGAACTGTCTGTGCCCATTTTCTGAAGGAGAATGATGTCACAATAATTGAGTGGGCAGCAATGAACCCTTGAAAATAGGGGGTTGGTTGTTGGTTGATTTAGGTAGAAGCATGATATTTTGAAAATCATCCAAAGATGTCTGTGTAGATTCTCATCCAACTAGGTCATGAAAATCCATGTGGGTTGAATCCAAAGCAACTGGACATCTATTTTGGCTTGAAGATGTTCCACAAACTGAGGAAGCCTCTTGGATGAGAGGTGAAACGTCTTCAAGCCAAAACAGAAGTTTAGTTGCTTTGAATTCAACCCATATGGATCATCCAAAGAATTCTGGCAGCCCTTACTGAAGTTTGGGCAGATATCCCTCAGGATGCCATTGGGAGTTTGTGCCAGTCCATAATAAATGCTGATGGTGGACACACTGATTAGTGACAGTTTAAAATGTTGTGTGGTCCAGTTGTGTCACCTGAGAATTGTACAGTGCTTATGTTTTTGTATTGTTCCTGAAGTATCTCTTGTTTTCGTAATTTTCATATGACACAAATTGCCCAATCAACCATGCAGATAAACTCAATGGTGCATTTTTAAATCCCTTGAGTGTTTTTCGTTAGACATACATATAGCTCATGTTCCAGTGCTTCCCACAGGTTGAGACAACTGTTGTTGTTTATTGAATTAAGTAGCCACCTTTTATCTTTTTGTCTTTTTGTCAACAAAATAATTATTTGCAAATTGAAATAAATAATCATTTGTGAATGAATATTCACTCTAAATATCTTATTTCCACATGAATAAATAAAAAGAAATACTATTTACATATCGAAATTAATTTACATTTGTGAATGAATAAACACTACAAATAAATATATTATGCTTACGGTCACACTATTTCATATTTAAAAATAAATAATTTTAAATATTAAAATTTATTTCCATTTCCAAATATGATAAGTAACAAAACACACGAGTTTCATGTTTGCTCACTTTGTACCTGAAATTTGGTGCGTGAATGTGGAAAGTACAGTATTTCAGGCACACCAGTGAGACGGTGCCCATCTGTATCATTAAAAGAAATATTCAGAGCAGCGTCTCTTACGCTAACGGACCAAGAGCTAATTATTTTTCCACATTGTTGTGCCCTTGTCTCTCATTTGAAGAACTATTTATCTTCCAATTGAACGCTTACGTACAGGGCGAGCAAAATAAAAGGACGAAATTCGACAGTACTGCTGTACCCATTGGTCTACAGGTCTGTATGCATCGCCTCTGGCTATGCAAAACCAGTGTGCATTACGAAATGAAAATTGTGATTTGATGGTTTTCTGGCGTGTCAGACATTTTGGCAGGGTCTCAACTTCATCGGCTGACCTCAGTGACTTCTTTTCTCACAGCGCCTGTTAGAAGTGGCCGAGCGTCTGAGTTGCCATGTCGATACGATACATTTCATTGATAATAAATAGTCATAAAGTAGAAAATGCTGTTTGTGGCTGGTAGCAACTGAAGAGCAAGTACGAATAAGAACGTTCACAGCTTTCAAAGCGGTGCTAGCTACCAAGTTAACAGTCAGTACAGTCAAATGTAGCTCGCCTATCTCCAAATCTCACTGCAAAATAGACCGGCTTTTCTGTCTATGGTGTTCTAGACACCTGCAAGTTCAGATATGACGGCACCTTCTTTCAAAAAGAGGTTCAGGCACATGGGACGGCAAAGAATAATCAAGAAAACTCGTTTTTGCTAACAAACAAACTTTTTTTGCCCTGGAGCTTTCAAACAATACTTTATTAACTAATTCAATAGCGATAACGAGCTCAAGGAGCCGGACGGGTTGTACTGTTACCCCTTTTCCACCGAAAAAGAACCTGGTGGTAGTTCGGTGCTGGTGCTAGTACCATTGCTTAGTTGGGTCAACTCACGCACCGCCTAAGAACCTGTTTGCTATTCCACTGGCAAGGAGCAAGGTCATAGTCACGCCATTGCCTCACCGTGAAACTGCAGTACGTCACTGTCTGTTTACCCAGCAACACTCACGCCATACTCAAGCACAACAACGAAGATGGAGGAGCTCATTGTCTCCATGCAAGTGCTGTTCCCGGCTTTGCAAGCCTACATAGAGATCCAAGGCCGAAAAAAACAACTTTTGTTATTAATTTTAAAATAAAAAATATTATTGCTAGTTTATCGGGGGGAAACTCACTCGGCTGTTGTTTTAAAAATGGCAATTCAGTGTTTGAGCCGTTCTTGTTTGTCTCGATAACCCTGCCCCAAGCCCCTGACGTAATCGGTTCTTGGTTTTAGAGCAGCAACGGGTTAATGCTTGTCTGACACCAATTTTGAGAGCCAGGCACTGGTGCTTGGGTTTTCGAAAAGTATAGAGCTGGTGCTAATTTAAGCTGTGGCTCCGAACTAGCCCTGGCACCAGTTCGGCGAAAAACGGGTATGTGTGAGCACTCATGTCGTGCGGGAGGATCTGACCGTAAAGTGTGAGCACAGCAATTGTGAACCTCCTCAAATGTTTGATTCGTACAGTGTGAGTTGAAATCAAAACGCCACTCTGAAGACGCAAAGTGTAGGCCCAGCTTTAGTGAAACACTATGTTCACACAGAGTGACTCAAGATGGTGAAGAAACACGTAGCTTCCCTGGACTACTGTAGCAGCTCCAGTGTGTTAGCTGATGTTTGAGGACAGAAGGACATCTGTTTGCCTGAGCTGCTGGATATGCGCATGTGTTTGGGAACCCGAGTGAGAGGGAGATCATGTTTGTGGTAAACAGGGGTCGTGCGCAGGTAAGGCGATACCTCTCTTTTAATCTCAACTCATTTCAGAGTCCCATTAGCAGTATCACCATGTATCTCTGGCGAGATTGAATTTACCGCAAGAGCCAGCAGCTATGTAGCAAGAGGGTGTTTCACTCTGTAGCCTACAAGTACCATGAATCACCACACTTTCTCCTGGAATAAGGAAAAGGCTGATTACAATGGCTTCTTGATCACTCAACACAACATCGACCACCTTATCTGAAAAGCCAGAATGTGTGTGCAATAGTATGTGATTGACCTTCTCCTGGTTTCTTAAATTTTTTTTAAACCAAAATTTTTTGTGTCAAACTGCTTCAATGTGAAGCAAAAGTTTAAAAATAATTGCATTAGATTAATTAAGTTTACCTATTACCAGTTGCTCCAATGTGGGGTAGCATAATGGCCTAGAAGGTAGCATTAAAGGTCCTAGGTTAAAGTCCATCACCAGCAGATTTCGGGCCTTTTCTCTGTTGACATTGCTTTCTCCCTCCATGTGTGCATAGATTCACTCCAGTTATGTGATCTAACATGTTGGATTGGTGAATTAATAACTATAAAATTGTCTTTTAAAAGTCATCATTGGATGTTGAATCCTTTTGGTGGAAGCTTTTATTATCATTGTAAAAAGAGTGGTACAATGACATTAAAGACAAATTAAAAAGAGCCATTGAGACAAACGCAACCAATGAATATGAGACTACAATAAATAATTTTGAAAAATAGAAAATAAAACACTGGTTTTCTCATGGTTATGGTCAATCACACCGTCCCTTAAATACACTTTCCTTAAAGTTTCCCATCATTAACAAAACGATACCCAGTTTCAACAGAGATTCCTGTGGAGATGATGAAATACATTAGTTTAATGCCTTGATTCCGCTGGGAACGTTGTGCTCCGATGCGCCGCGGCTGCGTCGCATTTTTGCTGAAAAGAATAAACCAGGTATGTAAAGGTGGCGGAGCCGGGGGACATCTGGTGGAATCAAAGATATTGCTTTGAATGGCAGCAACTGAGGCCGGTGACTGGGACTAGCGACCGCGTTGCAGCCATAACGCTACACGACGTTCCCAGTAGAATCAAGACTAAAGAAGGGATACAACACTATCAATATGACCCTGTGTATCTTAAGATCCCAGTGTCCAGGGTCCATTTGTAGATGTGAGATACATTATCTACAAATGGAGAAGACTTTTGAAACCTTTTGAAAAGTTGTCCGCCTTCCAAACAAATCCTCCATAAGTACAGAAAAGGCTTTATCCGGAAGTGGCAGTGAAATGATGTGAGGATACATTGCTGGTTCAGGGCAACGATTCATCCATTCATTATCCGTAACTACTTATCCTGTTCAGGGTGACGGGGGGGCGGTGTTAGAGCCCATCCCAGCCACATTGGGACAGAAGTGAAGTTCAACACGGACATGCCACTAGGTCATGTCAACCATTCCAACTAGCATTCACACCTACAGGCAATTCAGAGTCACCATTTCACCTATAGTTCATGTTTCTGGAGTGTGGGGAGAAACGGGAGGAAACCCACGCATAAATAAATATGAAATTCAGGTAGACAAATTATTTTTCACACTGGTGATTTATGCATTAGATAACTTTTTTTTTTTTATTCCCTTATTGGATTATCAGCATTTCAAACTTGAATGTTGTGCTTTATGTGATTGATTTAGTTTTTATTAAATTTTGTTTAAAATCCGGAACAGTTTAGAATGAGATACACACAAAAACGGAACAAATCACTTAAGGGAATTCGTCTGCATTTATTCATTTGTTGAGGTTTTTAACATTTGTTACCTAACACAAACCATTTCCATATGTCCCTTTCTGTACCTAAACATCCATCTGCTTCGCTACCAGTCCCTCTGCCTACACGCTAGTCTTGTGTTTTGAAACACCTCTTAATCATTTCCTCGATGTTTCTGCCTTCTGTAAATTTTGGTGATATATTTTTTTTCTAGCTCTTTCTTCTTCCCACATCTTACTTGAGGCGTTTTTAAACAGTTCTTCTCTATCCTCCTTACTGAGCTCATTATGAGCGTTGTCAGGGAGCCTGTGGCATCTGTTGAGTCACATGGTGGGCAGCTGTTGTAGGTCACATGATTAGATGGGTAACCGGAGCCGTCACCAACAGACCACAGGGTGGTCAGAGGAACCAGGCAGCCGTTAGAACTCTTCAATTTATGAATAACATTTGAGCAAGAGCAATGGGATATTCAAGAGGCCGCAACAAGAAAAGAGACAATGGCATGGAATAAAGATTCTTGTGTAACTTAGTTGAGATCAGGTCATCTCTGATGAATTCAGTTTTGTTAAGCCTGCTTTCAGTAGACACGAGCAAACTTGCGGATATCTGCTAATTTTGTCGCATGTTGATGAATTCACAAGCCGACCCTGTCTGGATGCCAATTCTAATTGAAAGATGTATGATTATAATTTAAGTTAGTAATTTTTTATTCTTTTCTGATGATTCTGTGAAAACAGAGCTTCTGATCACAGTGCCAAGTATCAGTTGTCTGATTATCTGAAAAAAGCAGCAGCGGCACAAGAACTGTCTTCTGAATGGACCATGCCCTTTACTATCCTTTCAAAAGACATTATTAAGAGGATTATCAACCATGTACCTCAATAAACTATATCTAAGTGCTGCCAGAAAGGCAGAAATTCAGCCCCTGATCATTTTAACCCAAACGTAAAGCTTGCAATGTGGAGTTAATGGGTAAACTTGAAATGGCAGCTGTACATCTCTCTAAAAAACAGGTTTCCTCTTGTGTTTGTGTAAATCATTGATGGCACCTTTCTTTTCTCTGTTTGAGTGTAGCTTTTTGCCATGGTGGTGTTTGCCTGCATCACCACAGAGGGATACATCAACACACCTGAGACGGCTGAGGCGAAGTGCATCTTCAACCAGAATGACTCGGCATGTCATTTCGCTGTTGGCATCGGCGTGATCGCCTTCCTGGCATGTGTGTTGTTCCTCTTGTTGGATGTCTACTTGCCTTTTATGCGCAGCCCGCAGGAAAGGAAGTATGCCGATATGGCGGATCTGGGATTCTCGGGTGAGCAGGAGCCTTCTAACAATTGTTTGTTTTGTAAGAGCTTTAAAAGCTACACTCATCAATATTTTTATGTCAATAATGGATCAAATGACTTTGTGTAATGTGAGATCCCTCTGCCTATCCATTCGGCAGTATTTTGGCTTCTCTAAGCTCATTGTTTTTGTTTTACGGCCAACAAGCGGCAGCAATAAGCTTTTATCTCCAAAAATACTCCATAAACGTATCGTACATGATCTGCTCAGGGCCAGAATACAATTGGACACAGTTAACTACTAACTGCGGTGCACTAGATAAGTACATAGTCTCAAAACTAGAATAATTACAACTAATTCACCTAAGATGTCACAACACAAGGTAAGGCACACCAGGTGGTTATTGGAGGGACCAAATCCTCTGAAATCTAAATATCTGTCACAATGTTTCACAGTAAACTGAAAACACCCTGTCATTAGGAAGGCTCCTTGAAATGTAGCCCAAAAACATAACCTTATATTCAGGGGCTGTGAATGATGCATTTGTTGTATCCTTCGTGTGTCCCCCTCTCCCAAGATTTTAATTTTTTTTTCCCCCAAAAAAATAAAGTGCATCAAGATAATGGACCCCATTATGCAGCTCAATAGTTACACGGAAGCTTTATGCGCCTGTGATTCTATTTAGCATAGGTAAACGCCCCGCCAATCTCCATAAACTGGCATTAGACTACAAGTCTATGTGCAGCACTCACACGACTGCCACAGAGATGAAAATGCCAAAGAGAAAGTGTAAAGACTGTATAGCATTGGACTCCAAACTGAAACATTTGTTTGGCAGTTCTGATGTGGAGATATTGCTGCAGGAGGTGAACAGCAAACAGGCTGCTTATTTAATAGTGTCAGTAATGAACAGCAAGGTCTGTTGTTGTGTTTATTTATTTTAAAATACCATAATGCTTGGTAAAATAAAGAAAATTATTTTCATTTTAAATTATTATAAAAGGAAATCCTTTATCATACACAGTATAATTGAAAAAAGAATTAAGCGATGATTTTACACAAACATGGCATCTCTAAAATGTTTTGTGAGTGCTGTTGAGTGTTTGTAGATTCTGTTCTCACCTAAGAACAAATCCTAAATGAGAAAACATTGATAAATGCCAGACTCTTCATAAAAACTGCATAAGTGTGGTTTAAGAAGAAATGTATTCTTAGGAACGGTTGGTGCATAAGGCTAAATGTTATTAAAGGGGATCGGTAATCAGAAAGTGTCCAAAATAAAGCGGCCTTATTTATTCGGATCACAATAATGTATACCTTGGGTAATGTTGTATCTTGGGGGAGGTTTAAGCTCTCTGGGGGCTTTCTACTTTTTAACCTGACCAAGTTGATCAAACTGTACGTGCTACATTTAACCGGCATGGATTGACCCTGACTGGACTGCTCCGCTGGTCCAATATTAAAAAAAAAAAAATAAAAATAAAAAAAAAAGGCACCAGGCAGCTATCAATCAACCGTCCGATCGATTGTCGGACCTTTAACGAGTATTATCACAATTACTACTGCTGACTCTGGTACATTCACTAGTTCAATGCCGCAGCTGTCACTAGTAGTTCTAATGCTACTGAGCTTTTTCAACAACAACTTAAGGGCTACTTATCAACTAATCAACTCCAGGTGTCAATATTGCTGGACGACAGGAGTAGCGCTTCCCGATGCAACATTAAGGACGGTAAGAAACGGGGACATCAGAAGAAATTCTCTGTAGATTAACCGTCTCATATAACAGATTTCCATGTAGCGTTGGCCTTCGTAGACCACTCGTTCAAATCCACTGAAGGATTCCAATGACTTTAAAGGACCGCTCCGGTCAGAGAGGAAAAAGACAAAACTTAATGAACTCCTCTTTACTCTTTTCTGGAACTTCAGATTGTGTTCTTGTAGATAGATTTAATGGTTGTATGCGTTTATCTCTGTCCTTCTTTTTTGGATATTTCCCCTTTTAAAGGATAATAGACAACACGGGTAAAGTGTCATCTGTCTACACTGATAAGCCATAACAATAAAACCACCTGCAAATATTGAGTAGGTTACCTTTTTGCGGCCAAAACAGGTCTTTGATTAGCTGTGTGCTTGTAACTTTTCATTCAGGATCAGCATACATTTTTTCATCAATTAATGCTAATGTAGCTCTTCCGTGGGATCGAATAACACGGGCTAACCTTCTCTGTCCAAACACATCATTGAGCTTTGACCTCCCATGAACCTGTCAGTGGTTCAATAGTTATCCTCCTTTAGGTGCCTTTTTTAGGTACTAACGTCTGCAGACTGGAAATGAGCGCTCCAGATCTGGAGATGCTCTGACCCAGTTGTATAGCCATTACGATTTTGCCATTCCAACACAACAACCTCAAGGAAATAATGTTCACTTTCAGCCTAATACATCCAACCCCTTGACTGGAGCCATTGTTTTGATATTATATTATGTTGTGTATGGTGTTCCTTATGATTTTAATTCTCACAAATCAGCTGTACATGACGTTATTCATGCTCAGGCATTCTTTATGGAAACAAAGAGGCGATAGTCTGCAAAACAGCTTGTGCTCTGTCGAGAATATGACAACAGGAGATTGTGCTGATGTTTTTTTTTTTCGTTTGTGTGTTTGGATGGAGTTTTCACTCATCGAGTCATTTATATCTATGTGGTTGAGCATCCGTGTTTCTGTATGTTTCCTAGGGGTGTGGACCTTCCTGTGGTTTGTGTGTTTCTGCCTGTTGGCCAGTCAGTGGAGTCACACCACTGACATCAGAGGTATCCCCACCGAGGCAGCAAACGCCATTGTGGCCTTCTGCTTCTTCTCCATCGCCACGTGGGTGAGTCAGACGGCTGTTGACTTCTTTTCATTTAAACCGCTCTGTATGTACCTCTCCATCCATATCAGACTAAATTTCACTAGAAAGAGATAAAAGTGATTAAGTGACGCATTTCATATCCAAGATATCATCTTACCTCAGACATCATTCTGAAGAAACACTTTTCTTGGCATTGTTCAACACCTCAGGAAACATTTCACATTTGTTTGGATGCTGAATTTTTGACACTGTTTGGGAGCCAAACTTGAAACTGTGCTTTGATTGAGTGATGAGACAGGCAGGTAGTGCGCCTTACACCAATGGGCCGGGATCCCAATTCAGCAAGTATATTGCAGGGAGAAAGAAATAGAGACAGAATTTGGTTACGTTTTTATTCTTTTTAGGTATCCATATCGTCCGTTTCCTCAACAATATTATTGTTGACTAGTATTGACTAGCTTCAGTTAGTGTTCAATGGTGTGAGGCTTGTTTTGTCACAAACTCTACTAAGTCATTGCTACCGAAGATTTTTCATCATATTTTTCATTTAATGGCATTTTCAATGGTGTAACTGCAAGGGTGCTGTACAGCAGGCACACATTCCATGTGTTCAGAACACTTGCCCCTCCTAACAATCAGGGGGAGAAAACTTTGAACTTTGCTTGGTGCTGATGTTCTGTGTGAAACATTAACAGAGCCAGCCTTAAAGCTTCAGATCTTGGGGGCCACCCTGATCTTCAGGAGGGATAATGTAGATGATTACATCAGTACCTCCAGAACAGGGCTACATTAGTCAATGCGAGGCTTCAGAGAGCCAGCAGCTGACAGTGCTGCCAAGCAACAGTAGATTTTCCAGCCCTTTAAAATAACATTAGCTAGCGTGCTATTGTTGACAGATATTATTATACCTCCAATTGTTACTGCATCTTCCAAACCATTTCCTCATCCACCCATTTCTTGATTCTTACTGCAAAGTTAGCTGTGAGAAGAAAAACATGAAAAGTCTTCCGCCAACAGCTGCTTCTCTGAAATCACTTGAGGCAGGGGAGTCCGCTCCCTCAGGCACAACAATTTTAATGAATGTCTATGGTGTGGTAATGATGCCCCATTGTTTTTTAATCACAAAGTATGGGCATTGGTAATGATGCAAAACACGATTATATGTGGAGATTCTTACTGTGTGTGTAATGGACTATGATTTATAAATGAATAATTCCTGTAGTGTGAGTCCCGTCTCGTTACAGGACCCTTTTTAGATGTTTATTTTTATTCTGTTATAAGGTCAAATTCTGTCGATCGAAAGAAAAGTAATTCATTTAATTGCTGCTCAAATCTTCCTTAGTACCGATATGTAATAACATCACACTTACATTACAAATAACATTATTAGAAAGTGTAATCAAACTTACATTTTGTTCAACAGGGACTCCTGACCTTTTTTGCCGTGGGCCGTGTACGTCATGGTGTTGATCAAGTTACAATCCCAACCTACACTGAGCCGCCAACTCCAGATCACCTGACCCCCTACCCTCCAACCTATGCCCCCACCTCCTACAACCCCACTACCTACACCCCTACCACTTATTCAGTCTATCCCAGCAGTGTGCCATCAGACCAACAGCCTCCCTTCTCCTCAAAGCCACCAGAAGATGCTGGTTACCAGCCACCCACCTACTGAGCCAAAAGGAGTTTGACGACAAAGAGGGGGGGGGTGTGTACCAGGTCGTCTGCTGGTGAACTGATAATGGGCACACTACACAGACCCAGAATTATATCACAGTGATAGTCAGATTTGAGAGCCTAAGCAGTGTAACTGCAGGGTTAGAGAATGGCGACACCGGGACTAACGTTAGACAGTCTGCAGTCTTAGGGTATCAGGATGACGGCTGATTTGCGCTGATGATTGGGTAATTCTACCATAGACCTGTGCGCAAAGACACCACTACTACCCCGAAATGGCTAATCCTGAAGGGGAGAGGGGGTTGGGATGTACGTAGGAGATCAAAGGCCAGATAATGTGACTTTGTGAAGAATACATGTGACTGCTCCAGTCAGAGATGAAAAAGTCAACACTTAATGAACTCGTCTTTACTCTCTTTTGAACTTACGATTGTGTGTTTGTACAAAGATTTTGCGTCGCAAAACTACCAATCTCTACCAAACCAGAGATAGGTTGTACGTTCCTCTCTCTGTTCTTATTTGGTTTAGTGGATTTTTCCTCTTAAGTTCATTTAGCACTTTGAGATTTGATCCAAATGTAAAGTGCATTATAAATTAAATTTATTATTATTATCTATGTTGAAGACCCACATTTACTAAATTATTGAAGAAGACTTAAAGTCAAATCCCCTCCATTATATATATATAATTATTTTTTTTTTGCCTGTGAGAAACTATGTGGAGATCTGCAGTTACGTTCTTAGCCTTATGATTTATAATCTCCCTTGAAAGAAATTTTTGCCATATTTGTGATATGATACAGTGAAGTTGCTCAGTCGCCGCTCAATTCACTAGTTTTGTTTAAGACCACTCATCAAATTGTGTTCTTTATGTTGATATGAGAAACCAAAAATCTCTATTTCTTAACCTCGGACCATGGCTAATTTAACAAATGTGAACATGTTACATATGCTGGCATGTATAGGAATGTTGCCCTCTAAACCTGCAGTTAACAATGAGATAGACAGGGAGGAGCATGATTAAGATAACTATTCTCTTATTGAAGCAGTTTATCCACTGAGCAAGTCCTCCTACTGAAGCTAATTTATTAAACATCAGTAACACCTTCTCTTCAGCCTGTGAACCAGACTTCACCTTCAAACTCCAAGGTCTTGGTGACATTTATGTTTATCCCCTTTTTAAAGATTCTTAAACCTGTATGAGGCAACCTGCAGCTGTTATGTCTTAACTATTGATAGCTTAACACATCAACCTGTGAAAGATCCTCAACCAAAATTTTATTTTGTAAGGCGACCTGAATAAACCCATAATGCATATTTGAAATAGCTTTTTTAACTAAGACTTAACATTACATTTATCACCTGTGTGCAAATGTATGCGCCCTCCTGAATTGAATAGGTAGCTGTTCCACCCTTCAAGCAATGACGGCAACCAAACGCTTTGGACAACTGGATATCAGTCTCAAACATCACATTGGTGGATGTTTGGTCCTCCATTCCTTGCAGAGTTGCTTTACTGTAGCTATGTTGGGGCATTTGTGTATCCGATTCCCATAAAAATAAGACACCAGGAAGGGATCTAATACTTTTCATATCATTGCGTGTTGCCCATCAAACGCCCAAAACACTGCATAAAAAATTGCCTTTCAGACATTTATTTTACTCGGTAAAATATTAAGACAGCATATTTAATTTTTAGTACAGCTACACGAAAAAGAAAAAGCAGGTGTTTCACTGTGTAGTTAATGCATTTGTGCTTTGCCTTTTGTCTTAGGTGTTTAATGTGTATGTATAGTGTTATTAATCAGTTAATGAACAATATTCATTTTGATATTCTGTTTATCATAACAATCAAACAATGAAGCTTGTAAATCATGATACTGTCTATCTAAGGTTAGAGGCTTAGCATTTCTGCAACACTTGTCTCATATTTGGATATATATTTGAGTGTGGTGGTCAAATTACCTTTATTTACATACCTGAATGTATTGAATTGTGAATTAATGAATTACACTGATTTTAGTGTAAATATTAACTGAATTTTTACAGAAACTGAGTCAGACATTGCTTTCATATGAACTGGGCTGCAAATGTCACAACTACTTTTAAATACACTAACTTAGTTAAAATGGAGAAGAAAGCTGGACATTTTTGTGGATTTTGAAATAAAATCCTGCCTACAAATAATCAAATTGAGGCATTACGACCTGTCTGACTTAATGTACATCTTACCATCTAGTCAGGAAACTAAACCCTTTTTTGGTCAGTTTCACCATTCTACCAAGTTCTTGGATCACATTGATGCTAATTTTATGTATGGAAAGGTAGTTTGTAAATATACATAATAATAATACATTTAATTTATAATGCACTAACCTGACACCACATACAATTATTTAAAACACACAGCATTGTCATTTATGGATGAAAGAAATGAAACTTGGGAGACAGACACATGCTGTAATTTATTTACACATCAAGATGAAATGTTGACTTAATGCTTACTTAGCAACACGCTGAGATATGAGTCAAATAATCTTGCATTTCATTAAACCTCACGTTTTAGGTGCGAGGGGGTTGGGAATTATTCCATCATGTCTCCCGACGTATATTTACTAAATATTGGTCTGATTATAAATAACTTGATTTATTTTGTGCAGTTTCCCTTTTGGTTTATCTTCAAAATTCCATGTCAGTGTTAGAAGCACCAGAGTCATTGGCTTTTTTTGCAGAATAAAGGAATTGACATGAAGGCCAGTCTATAGCTAATATCGATGTGTTCATGTACTGCAGTCTCTGGCTTAAACATCTTGAAAGACATGTTTTTCCAGTCGAGCTTCCTAGCTCATTACAGTGCAACAAGTTGGACAGATTATTTTGGTCCTCCATAGCATGCAAAAGCGTTGGATTACATGTTGCAGTTAGTGCACTGAGTTGGGGGTTTTTGACTAGCAGCCACTATGATTTGACTCTTTCTGAATCGCAGTCCTGACCTGTCCAACCTTCCATGATAAATAATGGCACACAATATATGTCGGTTATCACTAAATAATTTAAGTGCTTACATTTTACAGGATGAAGCAGAATTTTCAAAGATGGGATATGGGCCATTTTTGTCTGGTTTTACATTATATACTTCACAACTAGAATACATAACACCAGTAAGACACCAAATGGAAAGGCCTTAAGTACCAAAGAAACATTTGATGCATGGGTTTCGAGTTTTCTGTTCAACAAGTCTTGTTTTTGGATTCAGAGGTGGAGAGCGGAAAAAAGCTTCCTGGGAATTGCAGAGTCCACAGGTCTTTCTGTGAGGACAGTTTGTGGAGTTTCATTCCTGAATGGAGCGCTGTTCTCTTTGTCTCCAATCAGACCACCGTAACACTTTCTACACACTGCCTGATACTTGTCTGCTCCCCCAATCACTTCCACCTGCAGGACAGATAAACCACAGCTGGCTGTTATCAGATTAAAGATGGGAGACTTGTTTCAATAAATCTACACACAATATCCCAGACCTTTTTCGAACCACATCACATAAGGTTCTTAGTAAACTGGAATACAGTTACTTCTTCAAACCCCCTTGCACCTCCTTACTTTGAAAGAGTTTTGAGGCATTTTGTGGCCAACCTATTTAAAACTTATACTTCTCCTCACCTCTGTCTCCGCTCCTATCCTCTTGGTGTATGCGGCATCTTTGTAACACTGCATACAGACAGCGTGGAGCTTCACAACGCTTTCTGCCAGAGGGACAAGGTTCAGGATGTTTCCAAATGGCTACAAGAATGCAAAAGTGATAGAGAAGCAGTGTCACTGAATGGATGAGGTATAATTGCATTACACTGACAGAACGGCCCATTATAGGTGGGAATAATGAACATATTGTGTTGCTCAAGTGGATTTTTCACCCCTTCAATAAAAAATGTTTATCTTGCATATTTTGTAGTATCTATATGAAGTAGGGGTTTATCAGTATCACACTGAAATGAACAAACATCCTGATACTAACCTTTCTCTGGAATGTCCCATCCAAGGCAGCTACTATTATTGTCTTCCCCAAATTGGCCATCTCCTCACAAAACTCCACTGTGTCTGGAAACTAGAACATAATAGAGGCACATATTTCATTAGGTAGGAATTTGTCACTGAATTCCCAGCCTTCACTAATTCGGAGTAGGACGTCCTGATCTTTGGATGAGAGGATTAAATACTTCATAGGAAAAAGGAAGAAAAAACTAGGTGTATAAACTTACAAACTGTCCCTCATCAATTCCAATGACACTGGCTTGCAATGCCTGAGGTCGTATTTCTACCAGACAACTGGCTGGGACAGCTTCCATTTCGTTTCTAAAAGAGTCAGGAAAAAAACAAGTCCACGAAGGTCATGTGTATTTTTAATAAGCTTAATTGATTTATTCTTCAAAGTTAAATTGGTATCTTAGAACTGTTTATGAATACCATATCACTTTGTGCTCTTTTCAGGAATCGATTTATATGATACCTAACCAGAGGAGGTACAGCCAACAAGAAATCTAACCACTAGAGGGCATCTTTTGGTAGACCTGGTCAAAATAATGGAAAGAACTCTGCTCTGACTTATTCAAAGGCTAGTTAAACAACAGCTGTTTGCATTTAATTCAAAATAAAATGACATCTTTAAACAAAGATGAATTAAATTAAAATGAACTGACATACCTGTCGTGTGTTGCCATGCCTTTGGCAGAATAGCGTGTATCCTTGGCATATTTGATCACCAAGCAGTTGTACTGTGCTACTTGAAAACGCCGGACTCGTCGCATCAGCTCAGTGCTGCAAGAATATAGTTGTTGGTTTAGTTAGCATCAATAAAACTGCACATGTTGTACATCAACATCCAATGTATAGTTTGACATGACGGAATGTTTCTACACCATAATTTGTAGTTTAACCTCCTCTAGCAGCCTTAGATACGTTGATTTGCAAGGCACAGAGCGTCACCTCTGCAAACTGACTCATATGCTGTAGTTTACAGAGGACTGCTGGGTAAACAAGGCAGTAAATTTGGCGGGATGCGCCTGTATTTTTTGACGAGTGTTGTTTCAACATCACTTTAAACAGTTAATACTTATAAAACTGGTAGGTATAGCTGCATATAGAATTACTATTTTTAATAGATTAACTCACCTTTTGCCTGAAAACATAGGTCCGAAAATGACCTGCAGAAAACAGGTTGAGATCGTTAAACTCAGGACGTTAGACGTTAAGAGGAATTTAAATCGGTGAAACAACCTAATGTTAGTCAAAACCATGCAATGTATGTTTAGTAAACCTTTGTATTTCCTTAATTATACCGTTAACGTTAGCTACGTGACGTTAGATATGTCAAATACCAACCTGAATCTGTCCCCGTGCTTTCCTCGGCGAATTTGGAAGTACTCTTGAGATATCCACGCAGTTCATTTTTATTTAATCAAGCAACAACTCAGAAAATATAAATAGATAATCAAAAAATAATAAATACGTTCAAACTTTAATTCCCAACAGCGGGTTTCCCTTAAAACAATATGTTGAATCTGGCGCGCCAGCGATCCTCTGGCTACCTTATACAGAATTTATTGGTGGGCAAATAGTCATGTGACTCTTTTGAACCTATCAATGTCAACAAAGATGTGACGCGAAGCACCCGCCGGCGCCACTTTTAACCAATCAGAGTATACAACGTCATACGTCTTCCTGTCGGTTTTACGTCTTACGTCTATAGTGAGCATAGTTGTAAAACATTCATCTACATTTTTTTAAGTAAATCATAACCTGAAAAATGCTCTTGTCATTTCTACTCCTGCAGGTTTACTTACTGTCTGTGGAAGAATGTAAGCCATTTTATTGGAGTTATTATTTTATCAACGTTTTCTCTCTCCTGCAAGATGTTGAATGTGGCTTGAAAGTGGGAGTTCACTGACATGAAACATAATTTTTTTCTGCATTTGTCAAGGAACCAGAAATATTTGAAAATCCTGTTTTTAACTGTGAGGGGCTCCGGTACTCATGATTTTTATTTGAATGAAATAATAAAATAGTTGAATCAATGCTCTGTCCACTGGAATTATCTATCTATCTATCTATCTATCTATCCATCTATCCATCTATCCATCCATCCATCCATCTCAATGTAGCTATAACAATTATATACATATATGACATGAAACTGTTGCTTAAGCAGACTACTGAAGGCGCCAATAATGCTGAAAGGTTCCCACAGGTTTTTGAAACAGCATATAGTGCCATCCAGTCTTCATCTTTGTCAGGGAGGTACTAGCTTATGACAGTAAGATAATGATAACACATTTATGCAGAATGCCTTCAAAGAGCACCGCTTCAGAGAAATAGCTTCCAGGTACTAAACTCCCAGATCTGGACTGCAGGGAGGCAGTTCAGACCTGATCCCAGTGACAATTTATGAAGCGGTACGAAACATCAAATACAACAACAGAGACCTTGGACTGCTGCAGCTGAGCTCCTGATTTAAACAAGAGTGGGTCAGAATCTCACTTTCAAAACATCCACTCTTCACAAACACTTAATAAGGGAAGACAAAAGAAAAGGTGATGAGACATGATGGTAAACAATCTCCTGTCGCAAGTTTTAATAAGCGCTCATGGGAGACATTAGTCTTGGAATTGAGTAGAATGGGAACTTTTGAATAAGAGGATATTACAGGACTCTTGCACAGAAATACACAGCAAGTACATAAGGGCCGATAATACATTTGGTAGACACAGTCATATATACTATGCAAGCATTTAGTGGGATCAGCATTTTTCTTTAAGTTTCACCCATATTCTTTTTGTTCTGCAGTAGCTTTGAATTGGTAAGTTCAGTTTTCTGAAACTTATTTCAGATGTCATATTCAGAATTTGCATTTAATATTCTAAGTAACCAGTTTTCCTGTCCCCAGTTTGTCAACAGTCTGTTATATTCAATAATATTACGTTACGAGGATTTGCAAATCTTTTCATTCTGTAATATCTGTTATTTTACGTAATTTTGCGTGTTTAGGTGTTTTATTTGTATTGTCATTGGTAACAGTCAACTCAATCCATACCGGTACAAAGGTCAGACACGTATTGACATGTGGCTAAAAAGTCCGAGTAACAGTGAACGCAGCATGGGCTTCAAACATTACAGCTGGATCAGTTCACTTCCTTCTGTTGGCGTTCTCTCCACACAATAACCTAAACATTCAAAATGCTGCAGTGGACTGAAATTAAGACAGATGTAAGTAAGTTGTAAGTTGGCATGTTCTTTTTTCTCTTTGCGTTCACAACATTGCAGTAACTAACAAAATATAGATACTACGCTAAATTTAACAATTTAATTTTGTAATCATTAACCCAAAAGAGATCATGGTGGCAAACGAAACAAGTTTCACAAACGCTTCCTTATACAACTGTATTATCCATTTTGCACTCACAATGTGCTAATTTTGATCATTCCAGTTTGTGTTCTTAATGAATGTTTCAAACCATTTAACAATTCTAATGCATTAATAGCACATCATGTTAACCATTTCAGAGGCTCCCAATGTTGAAAAAAGTTAAAGAATTGTGGTTGTATTTTCATGTTGTAAGTATTTGTGTATTTAGAACTTGTTAATTTAACTCTGTACAATGAATATTTATGAGCATATACTACAGATCTCTGACAAGGAACAACATTTCAAAAATAACTTGAGAAATCTGTTCCATGTTCTGGTTGATTTGGTCTATTTTGTCCCCTATCATTCCTATTTCATACAGATTTTATTTTATTTTATACAGAAATTGTTCTGGGTTGTTACGGGTTAATTGATGTTTTTTTTTTTTAAATCAGATTTATCTGATTTAGTAACATTGTTAATAACAAAAATGTGCAAAACGTAAACAATAACTTCCCACAAAAGAATAGAAAATAGTATTAAATAAAAAAGTGAATAAAAACAAATAAGTCAGTTTTACAAAAGTTCTGGCTGATTTGATCAAATATATTGAAGATTTTGTTTGTATGACCGTTTTTGTTTTTCCAAAAATGTAATTTATATATGTGAAATTCGGCTAAAATATTGAGCAGATGAATGATAAATTGTTCAGGGGAACTTAAAATATTTAAAACGGTTGAGTATTATTAGGAGAGAATTTTTTTCAAGTATAATATTTTTTTAACAAAATCCCAAACAATTGCACCGTGTCAACATTGAATTAAACACATGCTCCATCATGTGTAGGAACATATTTACAGATAATGGAGTTTGAAGGACAATATCTGTGTATGATTTTAAATGTAATTGCTCACATGTCAAAAGCAGATGAATGCAGTGAAACGGTGAGGGATAACTGGGGAGGGCGCTGTTTACCGTTTACCGTATGTCTAATGGCTCCCGTTGCGCGAAGCAAGAGGCTCTCGTGTGTGTCCGGTGTGTTGACAGACGTCTCTCCGTGTGCCAGGAGCTCGAGCTACAGTATTCCCCCAGCCGCTGGTCGCAAAGGATGTCTGCGGACGACGTGATCGAGGCTCACGTGAAGAAGGTGAAGGAAGGTCGGTATGTTCTCTAGATAGGTGCTGATTCACCACGAGCAGGAAGGTCGGCATGGTTGTGGTAGGATCGAATGTTTACCTGTCCAAGTTTGGTAGCCAGACATGAGATCTGACATTTCAAAACACATATTGAAGTGAGACAATGACGCTAAACAGAGTTCAGAACCGTACAGGTTCTTGTTGTGGACTAGATCTGTTAACATGGACTGCATGAGGAACTATTATTTACAAAGAAAATATGCCCACCCCTACATAATCCATACCAATTTACACAGTTAAACATAAAATTGTGTTGGAATTGCATTGAGTTTGATAAGCAAGAAAAATAAAAAGGATTTGAAATGAAGGTCTCTGAAATTTGTTGCACCATAATTTTGTTTCTGTATTAGAGGAGGTTGGATTGACTTAGTTGCCCATGACCCTGTCACAGATTCATCACAGGTTCGCCAGTTGTAGTGGCATAAACTAATCACTGCAGACCAGGACCTCCCAAAAACACCTGCTGTTTCAGAGTTCCTGCCACCCACTCGTCTAGGCAACACAATGTAATCAGTGTCTATGTTGACCAAATCCTTACCCTTGCCCTTTTTTTTTTTTTTTTTTTTTTTTGCTTTCAACAAGCCAACTTTGACCAAAAACAAGTAGATTTGCTGCCTAATATATCCCACGACTGACAGGTGACATCGTAATGAAATAATAAATATTATTAAGTTTACCTATCAGTGGTTATAATATTATGGCATATTGGTGTATTAATGATATGGCGATGTCTGTAATTTTAAGGGAATTTTTGACGAACAAATAAATAAAATTTTTATTGGTTTTATTAAATTTTGTAGGATTAGCAACATTTGCAGCATGACCTAAATTACCCAAAACATCTTGGGTACAGCTACCTGTATGAAACAGTATCTGATGATCGACACATTCATATTGTCTCCCTGTATCTATCATCACATCAATTACTCATAGTGTGTGCTAGAATGTCATGTCATTGATACTGTGTTTCCAGGTACAGAGCGGGCCCGTAGTTTGGCGCAAACCTTGCTCAATGTGCCATATGGGGAGGGTGATGGAGAGAAACTGGATGTCTACATACCCAGAACCAACTCTCTGGGTACGGACGCTGTAAATGTGTTAATACCAGACTTCACCCCATAGTTATGCTGCAAATATGCAGAATATGCAAATTAGTGGTTTAATAGGCCCTTAATTCCTCTGTTTCAGATGTCCACCTTGTTATTTACATACACGGAGGCTACTGGCAGTTTCTCAGGTGGAGTCTTTTGCTCTTTAATGCTTCAAAGTACAGACCTAGATATCTCATTCAGCTGTTCACGCTTATGCTTTGTGCTCATAAAGTAAGGAGGAGTCGGGATTCATGGCTGTTCCGCTCATTGATAAAGGAGTAGTGGTGGTCGCTATTGGCTATGACATCGCTCCCAAAGGTGGAGTCTTTTATCATTTCTGGCAAAGTTTTTTTTCTTCTTGGGGGGATACAGATTGTTTGAAATGTCAGCCTTCTGCATTTCTTTGGCTTCATTTTCAGGTAATATGGATTTGATGGTGTCTCAAGTGCGCAGGAGTGTTGTCTCCGTTGTCCAGCAGTATTCTCATATCAGGTACCAATATTCGCTCTCTGAGCTTTTATTACCGTATTTAATGCGCTACTTCAGAATGCAATTTTCAAATGTTAACTCTGGTCCTGCTCCTTTGGTACCTTCACCTCCTGAAAGTATCGTTTTCAATTTTGCAACTAGCCTTCCATTCCAGTTTAGAAAAGCACATTAATGGATTTATGTTGTTGGCATTGCACTATTATGATTGTTCTTCATGCAAAATACTCGAACGCTTTCTGACATGCTTTCTGTGGCGCCAGGTGTATGCGTAGACCCACTAGATCCTTCAGTTGGGTAAGGCTCAAACACCATATGGTATGAGCTTGTTGAGCGAGTGCTCAAGATGCCATCTAGGTTATTAATAAAAGGAAAATAGTCCATCTTATTTGTATTCACATCATGTTTTCAACGGTATCACCTTTATATACGGCTACAACTATTTGTTTACCTCCAGGTGGCATTGCTTTGTCATCTCTTATCCTCTTAGAGAAGATATTTAAAAAGTCAGCATTCATGTTTGTTTTTTTACCATTTACTTTTGCAATTCTTTTTCACCATACCATCACCATTTGATATACCTTGTATATTTTCACTCCCCATTTTCCACCACAGCTCATATTTAACTTCCTCTTTCTTCTGTTTGGGTTTTTTTTTTTTTTTTTTTTCATTATTGGTTTATTGTTGATGGTGGCTTGCTGTAACCTCCTGTAATGGGTCTTAAGGTTTGAAACATCCACAAAGTGATTTTCACACTGTAATTGAACTGAACCATAGTTGAGTTTGGACCAAGGCTACCTTTTAACAGACCAAAATGTGACTGTTGGACCCAGACCCTTTTCCATGGGAGGTTCACACTATTCATTTTTGTCTTGACCAAATTGAAAAAATCATAAAGTCCCATCGAGATCTGCTGGGCTTTACTACAAATGCACGGCGTTTTTTTGAGTCTTTTAATGATCTCTCCCTCAGTGGTCTATACCTTTGTGGCCACTCTGCTGGTGCCCACCTAGCTGCAATGGTCCTGTCTACTGACTGGTCCCAGTACGGCATCACTCCTAGTATCAAAGGTAAGATCCCTCAGGTAAAACAACACTGTAAACGCTGAGACATGAACCTAAAGCTCTTGAACTATTTTTCTTTTTATTGTCTCTTTTGGTTTTATAGGTGCTTTCCTCATCAGTGGCATATATGACCTCCTGCCCATCCTGTCCACTTATGTCAACGAGCCATTGAAAATGACAAAGTAAGTACAGTACCTATAGTCATTATTTGAGGGTCTACAATTAATACATAGTCTCTTTGTTTTCCACTTTAATCAGCTGAATTGTCTTAGGAATTGGTCTGGGTTGAGGCTGAGGATTACAATTTTAAAATAAAACTAGAAAAAGCCCTCACAGAGTGCAAACCTCCTCCAAGGCACAACAGTACCCTAAGATTTAAGAAAAACTCAAGCAGATTTATGCATTAATGGCGGAGTTATTGCCAGCCTCTAAATCTTCCGACAACTCCAACAAACTCTCAGTATCTTTCAAATTCTCTGTAGCCGATTTTCTCCTACGCCTTCCACTTCAATGTCTCTGTCCAGCCTTTCAAAGGTAATCTTGAAACTGAGCCCCCTGCTCCACCCAAAAAGAAACATCAAAGAGACAAAGGCAACAATAGCCTATTTGTGATGTCACTACTCCAAATGGCTAATTATTTTTATTTTATTTAAAATGCTCCCAAACATGAAACGTCACCAAAATATAATCACCTCTAGAATATGCCAGACAAATACAGAGAGACAAATGCACAGGAGTAAAACCACCTTCATTGGCGGAGGTAAAGATCCTAAGTCCTCCTCTGTGCTTTAAGTTGATACCTAAAGGCTACATCAGCCAATACTAACATAACTGAATCTATGACTGCATAATTGGAATGGCATTGTGGGTAATGTAGGAGGTTTTTCAGATGGAAGCAGATTGCAAAAATCTAATTCGATATTCGTTATGTCGTTATTTAACGATATCCATAATTTCACAACTGTCCATTGTGAATCCAACAATGTTATACACAGTCTGCTGTAACATTAAAACCACCGTATCTAATATTATGCAAATCTCCCTTTTTGCTGCTTAAAAGCTCTGCAATGCACTGTGCATTCTAACATCTCTATCAGAACAAGCAGTGCGACAGTCACTCAGCTCCTCGTACTCGCCCATGTTTCCAGCTTCCGACGCACCGCCTTAGAGGACATCATGTTCACTCGCTGCCTAATACAGTGTATCCCACAAATAGACAAGTGACATTGTAACGAGAGAATTGTATTCTGGCTTAACCTCTTGGTGGTTAAAATGTTATGGCTGATGGACGTGTGAGTGTACAATCTTTAAAAAGTGTAGAACATTAATAATGTGATTACCGACCATGTAAACAGGATTTAGAGTATATTTACTTTCATAATATATATGCAGATATTTTACATATTTATATTATATTTTATATTTATTCCTTATCCTGATTACTTCTGGTTAATTCAGAATTTTTGAGCAGTAGGGTCAGTTACCTCATGTGCTAACACGGAGTGTGTATCAAAACTGAAACAAGGTTCGACATACCATTCACTGACTATATCTTGCTGGTTAAAAGCTTTGATTGCCCAGCCCTAGTGCTGGGGTTTAATACTTTCCTGCTGGTGTGGCAGTCAGTATTTCACTCCTCTGTTTCCTGGATGTTGACAGGGAGGTGGCGATGATGAATAGTCCCACCAACCTGGTCCCTCAACTCAAACTCTCTTCTGCCAACTGTCACATCTTCATCATCACTGCTGAGAACGACTCACCAGAGTTCCGCAGGCAGTCAGAAGAATTCTATAAAGTCAGTCCATTTGATAGAACATTTGTAGATTTGGTTATTTAGATTACCCGTTGGAAATTTTGTTTGAAAAAGTCTACATTATTTTTCTCCATTGAGTGTTATTGTTGTGTTGTTGACATTCATTACATGTTGTTTTACGTGACTCTGAAGGGTTGTCATCTTTGAAGAAGGGAATTTCCAAAACCATACTGTTGATTTTTGATGCAATGGTTGTTAACGCGCACTATATGTTTACCTGTTTCATATGACTTTAAAGATTCTGGAGGCATCAGCTCTTAATGTGACCCTGGAGGATGTGCCAAACACAGACCACTTCAATATTGTTGAGCAACTAGTGGATGCGGATTATCATCTAACAAAGGTAGAACACACACTAAAGTTGATGCTTTTTGCACCATATCTTCTTTCTTTAAAATGTTAATACAGTAGTGTTATCATTAAGATATGAGAATGAGCTTGATGGGAGCAATAAGTAAATAGTATGGCATGCACTTAAAAATAACTAACGAATGGTGCTTTATTCCCTTCTTTCTCTGTAGCTTCTCCTGAAGATGATGGGAAAGAGCTGAGGTGGTGGTACAGGATCTTCGAGCTAATATGAATATGCCTCTGTGTCAAAATATTTTTCTGAAGAGTCATTGTCTTTCTGATACTGATAAAATATGCAATATGTCACTTTGAACAGCAGTAAATGTAGAATTAACGTTACTTATTAGGTGGCATGGATTGTTTTGACCATCTAGTTTACCGTTTCATTTGTTCAGTCTGTTTTATCTGTTCCACTACATTAGAATACTATGAAGATATAATGTCTAAAATGGATTCATCTCATTGATGGTGGTTTTGCAAATACTAAGAAAGTTACTTTCTTAACCTTTATTCATTTTACAACAGATTATTTAGCCACCATAAGTCACAATATCATTGTATGGAGATATTGTTACACTTGCATATTAAAACTTGTGGAGCTAATGGATACATTTGCAGCATTTCGAGTGTTTTAAAGAATGGCGGTTCTGCCCATTTTGTTACCTGTGACAATCAGTCTGCGTAAAGGCATTTATGACAATTCAAAATGTAATTATAATCTATATTTTCACTTACTATTTCGATACAGTAGGGTAACATTGTAATTTAAAGAAACCTACTTTTTCAGTTAAATTTAGCAGATGCACATTACTTATCCCTTTTTTGTCTAGCATCTTAAATACTTGAAGACAATGTTCTGTTAATAACGACTGTAGCTTGTAAAAAAAAAAGAATCACAATAAATATATATATATGAGAATTTCTGTTGAAGACATTTGTGTGTGTGTAAAGTAGATGTGTAATGATGTAGTTTGATCGTTCTATGTAAATTTAGCTCTGATTCAGTTACCGTGGTAACTTACTCTATATAGCTATATCTAGATATAGATAGATAGATAGATAGATAGATAGATAGATAGATAGATAGATGTGTATATATGTATGTATGTATATATGTATGTATATGTATGTATACATATATATATATACATATATACATACATACATATACATATATACATACATACATATATATACATATATATATACATACATATATATATATATATATATGTATATATATATATATATATATATATATGTATGTATATATATATATATGTATATATATATATATATATATATGTATATATATATATGTATGTATGTATGTATGTATGTATGTGTGTGTATGTATGTATGTATGTATGTATGTATGTATGTATGTATGTATGTATGTATGTATGTATGTATGTATGTATGTATGTATGTATGTATGTATGTATGTATGT